>NSJW01000302.1:0-55688 GCA_019955255.1 Castanospermum australe | reverse complement strand
ATATTTTGTTACAACAGAGGTGGACTGCACCTTAGGCTTATCCATCCTGGAATCCTCACTTTAGGAAGGTTATGCGAATCTTGAACGAAATCATATACTCCAGTCCATATTTAAGTGCTTCATCTACAATATATATATATATATATATATATATATATCAAGTACATGTGAATGCACATAAAGAATCAAATTGAAAAATGCTCATTTCTATTTAGCATGTTGCATCATGTTTTACAGAAAATCTCAAATGAAGACACTGGCTTAAATATCCAAGTCCACTAACAACTAATCTTGTTGGACTTAAAAAATAATTGTGTCTAAATTAAAATTTTGAAATAATGAGGGAGCACGAAATAAGATCTAATAATATTTGTATTGAATATATGCAAAGTATGTAGAACAATAACTCTAAATTTTAACTCAAAAAACCATTCAATATTGATGAAAAAATAATGGTACAAACCCGAAAAATGTTTAACTATATTAAGGGTAATTATAATAACATCTTCTAACTCTTGCACAAAACATTCAAAATTATAGCGGTTTCTATGAGATACTTATTCTATAATTTCATGTAAATGTAATGTGAAAGAGTACTAAAGATGATACCCAAACGTTTGCAGTGTATTTTCTCACACTTCCGCTTTATTTAATTTTTACTCACATGCTCAATATATTTTCTCGGTGTGAGAGGCTTTCTTTCTTCTTGCATTCCTTGTTGTTCACATTCATGTGCTTTATGTTCTTGTCAATTTACATCTTCTTCAGTTATTTTCTTGCATGTAGTCGATTTACTTTTTTATTTTAAAACTTCTCTCATATTACAATTCTTTTTGTTCCTTGTTAATTTACTATATTCCCTCTACATTTCTATCAATTTAATTCTTTATTTGTTTGTTTATTTTTTATATCTATATTTCTCGTTAATTTACTTTCAATTGATTACATTCTTGTCAATTTATATTTCTTCTCGGTTTATATTCATGTACTTTATATTTTTTGCGAATTTATATTTTCTATTAATTAGTTTACATTTCTGTCAGTTTACTTTTTTGTGATTTACACGTCATCAATTTACATTGATATCTATTTACATTTCCTATTAGTTTATATTATTGCACTTTACATTTTTATTTAGGTATACATTAGTTTTAAATTGTGATTCACAATCACAATTACAGTTATAATATTGTTGTTATAGGAGTTTTCACAACCACAACACAATTGCAATTATGACCACATCAATAGTTTTTTTTTTGTTGCAATATCCACATAACCACAACATAACCACAACCATAATTTAAAACCATGAGGTACACACTAAAATTGATGCTCTCATGCTTTGAAATTTTCATGTGCTTGTAAATTCACAATCAACATCTACTGTAATTTAATGTTAATGCTAGTAAATGTGTTACTTTATTAATGAGAGAAGGTTCAACGTTGTCCTTGAAGTTTCATGTTTTCAGTCTCCATCAAAAACATTTAATTAGAGTATAATTATATTTGTCGTATTTATAGACAGCCTTGGTTTTTATAATTGATTTACGAAATTCAGACAGTTGTTCAATTTAGAAGCTGACACTTCATGGCTTGAGAAAGAATGTACAGATTTGGCATGTTAAAATTAAGAGTGGCCTATGAATCTTTCATGATCTAAGTGATGTTTTACCCATGGCCCACTAACAGATCTGGGATTTTCATACTTATTTTGTGTTATAGTATGATAAAGCTCTTTTTACAAAATTTCAGTATTGGCCATAGTTGTTAGAACAAGAATATATGAATTTGAGGTCCTTTTTCTTGTCACAAGCTGAGTTGTTATTCTTGGTTTGATTTTGAAATAGAACTTGACTGTAAGTTAGCATATTGTAAGTGTTGGAATGCTTATGATATATTGATTAGTTACAAGATGAGTTGTTTAATCCTAGTTTGATTTTTTGCCATAAGTTTTATGTTATGGTTTGAAATTAGTCCCAAATGAAGTCCTATGTTTTGTTTTTATTTAAGCAATAGTTGAATTTTCTAAGCACTTATTAAATTGTGTTTTTTTATAGGAAGTATGATTTCGCATGCACACAGAAAGTAGAAAGGAAAGCTACTGATGTGAAAGGGACCCATGAGGAAAAGAATGGAATTCCTTAACTAAACTTGAAGTCAGTTTTTTTTTTTTTAATTTGTGACTGATTTTGTGATTGATTTATTTTTTTAACTCGTGACAGATTTTATTTTTAATTTGTGAATGATTTTGTAATTATTTTTAACCATTATTTATTTTAATTTATTATTTGTTTTATTTTATTTGTTTATTAATTTGTGAGGGATTTTTTTAACCTTTTAAGCATTAGATTGGTCACAAATCTCGTGACAAATTTTGTAACTGCCCAAATCGGTCACAAATTTGTCCTAAAATTACAACTTATACTGTTTTTGTTGTGATTGATTTTTTTGTTTAAATGTAATCAATTAGAAAATTGGTCACTAATTTTTTAAAAATAAATTTATGACTAAGTGACTTTAAGTGTTAAGTCATTATCGATCTTTAAAGGATAAGGATTAAAGCTATTAACTTAGTGTAAGAAAAGTAAAGAAAAAAGGCATACCCCATGCTATTAGACTACATATAATAGTTTTTGCTAATCAAACATAAATTATAATTATTTATCATGTTGATCATTTGTGTTGAATTTTAACTTCATATTTTAATATTTCAAAAGTATATATATATATATATTATATATATATATATATATATATATATTAAATTAAAACAAATTTAATTAATAACTCAATAGTAAAATAGAAAAATAACAATATAATTTTAATATTTTGTATGTTAAATAAAAATATATAATATTTTGCCAGAACTATATTTGTATACAATTTTGTTTCAGGTCATACAGTTTAATTTGTTTAATTTATTCTTAAAGTCCTGAACCAAACCATAATTTGATTCAATTTAGCTAAGTCTTTCATGGGATATGAATTTTTGAACATTCATACTTTTTGTATATATTTCTTGCATTACTGACGGTTGAATTTTATATTAAAATCATTCAATTCTTTCTGTGTTTCTGTTAGTGCAAATTCAATTTTTTATGTCTAAAATTAACAGAGTTCAATTTGTTTTCGACTTTACATTTGAGTATAAATACTAAATAGTTTTATGTAATCATTTTTTAAGTATCTTCATGAGTTATTATTTTCTTAATCAACTAATTTTTCTTTTTCCGCGCGATTCTTTAGTTTTTTTTAATTCAACGAACAATAAAATTGGGCTATACTAAAATCTGGTACAAACAGCTCCAATATTTTATTACAGTGAAAGTGGACTGCGCATTAGGCTTATCTATCCTGAAATCCTCACTTTGGGTAGGGTATGCGAATTCAATCTTGAACGAAATCACATATTCCAGTCCATATTTGAGTGCTTTCATCTTCAATATATATATAAAAAAAAGGTACATGTGAATGCACATAAAGACTCAAATTGAAAAAGTGTCTCATTGATATTTAGCATATTGCAGCATGTTTTACAGAAAATCTCAAATGAAGACATTGGCCTAAATATCCAAGTCTACTAAAAACTAATTTAGTTGGACTTGATATATAATCGTGTGTAAATTAAAAATTTAAAGTGACGAGGGAGCACGTAATAAGATCTAATAATATTTGTAATGATTATATGCAAAGTATGTAGAACAATAACACTAAACTTTAACGCGAAAAATCATCCAATAATGATGAAAAAATAAAGGGACAAACCCGAAAAATGTTTAACTATATTAAGGGTAATTATAATATCATCTTCTAACTTATTGTTCCTATGATATAATTTTATGTGAGTGTAATATAAAAGAGTACTAAAGATGATACCCAAAAGTTTTGCAGTGTATTTTCTCAAACTTCCACTTTTTTTAAATTTACTCTCGCAATATATTTTCTCACTCTGTGAGGCTTTCTTTCATCTTGCATTCCTTGTCATTCACATTCATATTCTTTATATTCTTGTCAACTTACATTTTCTTTAGTTATTTTCTTGCATGTAGCCAATTTATTTTTTTATTTTAGAACTTCTCTCAGTTTACATTTCTTTTTGTTCCTTGTTAATTTACTGTATTGTTTCTACATTTCTATCAACTTAGTTCCCTCTTTGTTCGTTTTGTTTTTATATCTATATTTCTCGTCAATTTACTTTCAGTTGTTTACATTCTTGTGAAATTATATTTCTTGTCGGTTTATATTCATGTACTTCATTTTTTTGTGAATTTATATTTTCTATTAGTTTACATTTTTGTCAGTTTACTTTTTTGTCATTTACACTTCATCAATTTACACTCATATCTATTTATATTTCCTATTAGTTTAAATTATTGCACTTTACATTTTTATTTAGGTACACAATTGTTTTTAATTGTGGTCCACAATCGCAAATGCAATTGTAATATTATTATTGTAAGAGTCTCCACAAACGTAACACAATTGCAATTATGATTGCATCAATTGCATTTTTTTCGCAATTGGCAGCCATTTTCATAATTACAACATAATCACAACTGTAATTTAAAACCATGAGGTACACACTAAAATCAGTGCTCTCATGCTTTGAAAATTTCAAATGCTTGTAAATTCACAAGTGACATCTATTCTAATTTTAATGTTAACGCTAGTAAATGTGTTACTTTATTAATGAGAGAAGGTACAATGTTGTCCTTGAAGTTTCATGCTTTGAGTCTTCATTAAAAACATTTAATTGGAGCATAATTATATTTTTCGTGTTGTAGGCAGCCATAGTCATGATAATTGATTTACGAAATTCGGACAATTGACTAATTTAGAAGCTCACACCTCATTGCTTCAGAAGGAATGTACAGATTTGGCATGTTAAAATTGAGAGTGGCCTATGAAACTTTCACGATCTTAGTGATGTTTTACTTACGACCAACTAACAAATCACGGATTTTCGTGTTTACTATGTGTTATAGTATGTAAAGTGATTTTTACAAAAATTCAGTGATGGCTATAGTTGTTAGAACAAGAATATATGACCTTGAGGTCCTTTATCTTGTCACAAGCTGAATTGTTAATCTTGGTTTGATTTTGAAATAGACCTTGACTGTAAGTTAGCATATTGTAGGTGTTGGAATGTTTATGAAATATTGATTAACTACAAGATGAATTGTTATTCTTGGTTTGATTTTTTGGTCATAAGTTTTCTGTTATGGTTTGAAATTAGTACCCAATAAAATCCTATGTTTTGTTTTTATTTAAGCAATAGTTCAATATTTGTGAAAACTTATGATGAAATTAGTCCCCAATGAAATCCTATTTCCTTTCATTGTGGGTTTGTTGAGTTACAAATAAATCTTCTTATAGTTTATAAGATTAAATCTTATTTGTGAAACTATAGAAAATCTTGACGTGAAATTATATATTGTAGTTTTATGATAAAGTAGTCAAATTAGATGATTGATATAATGATACTTATAATTGAATAATATATTGGTTTTATTTTTGGAAATATGACTTGTTAACATGATAAATTTATCACCTCAAATTTTGGATGATGATGTATTTCTTTATTTTCTGTATTGATGTTATTTTAGAATGATAAATGTAATTTCAGTATTTTTCTTACCATAGTATAATATACTCGGAATAGACAAATAATTTTTCCTTACTTGAATTCTACATGGTATTTAGTTGTATGAAAATATGTATATTAAATGATTATTTATGAAAATATTTTTAATAGGAATGTACTTGGTGTATCAAGTGGGTTAAGGACAACCATATAGCTAAATCCGTAGGCACAACCCCATATTCTTAGATTCAATAAATTTATGGATACGACTCTATATTTTCAAGTGTATTTCTGTGGGCACAACCTTAGAATTCAGTTTTAAACTTATTCAAAATTCAATTCTCTTATTGAAGTAATAAGGAGAGAGTTTGTGATGTGATGGGTGGATGGAGATGGAGATGGAGGGTATAATGCCATTTCAGTTATGGTTGTCGGATGCCTAATTTTCTGAAATGATTATAAATTATCTTATTTTCAGTTTATTATAATTTTTTTATGCAATTCCTCAACTTATGGTTTTTAGTGATCATATTATTTGTGTTAACTATTATATATTTTGAAGCTTATAGTTATATGGCTATATTTAAATTTTTACTGGTTTTAGTTTAATATTTATCACTTAGCACATTATAGTTTATAAGTCGAAGTTTGAGGTATTTTAATTAGATGATCTGATTATTGTTGTCATTGATTGTTAAGTACATGTGTATAGCTACATTTAGGTTTATTGATAATTCACTGAGTCATTTTGACTCACTCTTAAAATTAATTTATATTTATAGATTTCAGTGCAGCTTGAGCAAGTTGTTGAGCCCACTACTTAGTCTGTTACTATTTTTTTTTTGATGATATGTACTGCATGTGGGTTATTGAGAGGTTTTGAGAATCTCATGGCTTTATCAAATGAAAGATAAATTAAGTCTATATATAGAAGTTATGTTTTATATATTTAAGGTTACGAAAAGGCTTTGGAATTAGGGAATGTTGCCTAGTCTTGGCCGGTTACAGACCAAATATGGGCTGTAACAATATTGTCTCTACATTTCTATCAATGTACTTCTCAGTTTGTTTGTTTATTTTTTATATCTATATTTCTCGTCAATTTACTTTCAATTGTTTACATTCTTGTCAATTTATATTTCCTGTCGGTTTATATTCATGTACTTTATGTTTTTTACAAATTTATATTTTCCATTAGTTTACATTTCTGTCAATTTATTTTTTTGTCATTTACACTTCATTAATTTACTTTCATATCTATTTACTTTTCCTATTAGTTTAAATTCTCACATTTTACATTTTTATTTAGGTATACAGTTGTTTTTAATTGTGGTCTGCAATTGCAATTGTAGTTGTAATATTATTGTTGCAGGAGTCTCTACAACCGCAACTCAATTACAATTATGAACATGTCAACCACATTTTTTTTCACAATTGTCTACCATTTTCACAATTTAAATACAATCGCAACTATAATTTAAAACCATGAGATACACACTAAAATTGGTGCTCTCATGCTTTGAAAATTTCATATGCTTGTAAATTCACAAGCAGCATTTGTTGTAATTATAATGTTAACGCTAGCAAATGTTTTACTTTATTAATGAGAAGGTGTAATGCTGTCCTTGAAGTTTTATGTTTCTTGTATTCATTAAAAACATTTAACTGGAGCATAATTATATTTGCCGTATTGTAGGTAGCCCTGGTTTTGATAATTGATTTACGAAATTCAGATAGTCGTTAAATTTAGTTGCTCATACTTCATTGTTTCAGAAAAAATGTACATATTTGGCATGTTAAATTTGAAAGTGGCCTATGAATCCGTTATTATCTAAGTGATGTTTTACACTTTTACTCTTGGCCCACAGTACAGATCACGGATTTTCATATTCACTATTTGTTTTAGTATGATAAAGCTCTGTTTATAAAAACCAGTGATGGTCATATTTAGTTTTTTGAACAAGAATATATATTCTTGGGGTCCTTTTCTTGTCACAAGCTGAATTTTTAATCTTAGTTTGATTTTATGGCCTTTAGTTTTCAGTTATGGTTTGAAATTAGTTCCCAATGAAGTCCTATAATTTATTTTTATTTAAGCAATAGTTCACAGTTTTCTAGGCTCTTGGTAAATTGTGATTTTTATTGGAAATATGATTTTGCATGTTTACAGAAAGTAGAAAGCGAGGCTATGTGAAAGGGACCGTGAAAAGATTGGGATTCCTTAACTAAACCTAAAGTTACTTAATTTTTTTGTTGTTTTAATTTGTGACAGATTTTATTTTTTAATTTATGTTTTTATTTGTGAATGATTTTGTAATTAATTTTAATTGTTCTTTATTTTGAATTTAAAATTTATTTTATTTATTTATTTATTAATTTGTGAGCGATTTATTTGAAAACTTTTTGAGCATTTGTTTGGTCATAAATCTTGTGACTAATTTTGTAACTGTCCAAATGGGTCACAAATTTGTCCAAAAATTATCAACTTATACAGCTTTTGTCGTGACTGATTTATGTTTAAGGTAATCAATAACAAAATCCGTCAATAATATTTCTAAAAATAAATTTATGACAAATTTCGTAATTTTTTATGATCGATTTGTGGGTCAGAAATAATGCATTTTTTGCAGTTGCATTTCTTTTCAATTTATTATATTTAGTCATTTTTGCATTTACTGTTAATTACATTCTTGTCATCATTTACACATCTTACATTTACATTCATCTTTACGAGTCAGTTATTAAATTACTTAATTACTTGAGAATCTAGGTACTGATTGTTGGAGTTAAAATATTGTTGAATTCTTGACAAGTTTCTACCTTAAACAATAATGTAAATTTTTTTTATAGTAATATTAGTTTAAGATTAACCTATAATTAGATTATTCAAACTAAATACATTTCACACGGGTCATTTTTTTAATAAAAATGCTTTTTAAATTTTTTCTCATTAAGAATATTTGGTAGACATTTCATCATTCTTTAATTTCTAACCTTATATGCAAAAATAAATAAATAAAATTCTAACTCAATTATTGTCATTGGAGCCTTTCAACTGACGACTGAGTGTTAAGTAATCATCATAGATATTTCACTGTTAAGTAATTAATAAAGTTATTATCTACTGTCATTGTAAAAAAGAATACATACATACATATATATATATATATATATATAATGGAAGAAGTATAAAAGATTTTCACTTTCCCACGTGTCTTCTTTAATTTGAGTAAGAAAAGAATAAAGTATAACATTAAGAGAGGGACACCATATTGCTTCATAATCAAATGAGGTTTCCGCAAACCGATATTGGCACCAACGCTAGCAATGAAATTTATTCCACCAAGCCAGATAGTCTCCTTCTATATATATTTAATTTGACTACTTTTTGGAATATTTTTGAAGGAAAAAGTTATTTTTTTAATTTTTTAATAAAATTTTCATTATAAATTATTTTAATAATAAAATAAATTATTCAAACAGACAACTAGTGTAAGCATGAGAGTGAGTAGACGTAGTCACTATTTGTGTGCTATTCAAAGTGAAATGTACTGGAGGATGGAGATAGAGTTAGAGGAACAAACCCCAATGTTTGATGAGAAAATGAAAATACCTCAGAAAGTTGCTATGGCTAAATAGTGGCAACACTTCAAATTTTGTTTTTACTTACTGTTTGTACGAACATTCTTTTTCAAAATGATTGCACCTCGTACACCTTTTTCTATTGGAACCGGGTTTTGATTATTTTTCTTGCGCAAAATGCAATAGGACTTGGATATTTCTCCATTTCCCCCTTATCTCACTCACTTTGACAATCTATAAGGAATAATAAACAAGTAGAATATGGATTTGAATTTTCAAGATAGCAACAGCAACACACAAAGCTCACAATGAACATCTGCACCCCTCAATTCATTTAATACAAATTAATTAAGTGACTCATTTTAAAATAATTAAACAGAATTAGGTAAAATTTTATTTCATCTTGATATGAGCATGAACCATTCTTAAAAAAATTCAATTTGGTAAATAGTCTTGTTTTTACATTTTTTTTCTCTTTCTTTCTAGTTCTTCCTAGCTATTTTACACCAAGTAAATTTATCAAATTTGCATTGCATATCTTGTGTGTTTAATTTTACTATCACTTGTATATAATTGGTAATAAGTAAAAGGGATTTTAATTTGACAACAATAAAATTTTAGGTAACATTTAACATCACATATAATGACAGCAAGTAAACGAACCTTACAGTGTGAAGGTAAAAATAGGAAGGAATGATAAGTTCAGGAATAGGAGTTATAACACCATAGTTGACAAAAATAAATATACCGCCTGTTTGATTTAATTATTATCTATGCAAACCCGAGTTTTCAAGAAGTTTTATCTAACGTGCTGTGCCAAAATCCAAAACAATAAATATTAAGAAAGAAATGACATATTGCACAACTAACAAAAATGATGTAATACTTGCCGATAGAGAATGCATGCTCTCTTACAAAATATTCTTATTCAGATTAAATTAACAAAGATTGATGCATCTTTTAAAGCACATGATACAATTAAGTAATAATGTCTAATTGATAGAGATTTTTTTTTTTTGGTGCAAAAGGAAAAGAAAAGCAAAACAAACTAGCGATGGACAAATATTTGACAACTCATCTATAATATTGATACGCTAATTTTTTTTTTCTAGAGTACCATAATACCACTCAAGTAGATAACCATAGATTAAAAAATGAATATTAATACTAGAATGAATTGAATATCAATGAAAATTAATACTACAATTTATTCTATAAAGTGCAGGAACGGTATATATATTCATGCAAATTTACATAATTATTTACTGTAAAAATAATGATTTTTGGTGATCACGTAGATGTAAAAGAAAGAGATGTGGTTACATATATTTACCCATTTCCAATGCTTCCCTTTATGGTCATTGTTATTGTTCTGCATGCTCATGGTATTAATTTGTTTTTTTTTTTTTGGTACTTCATGATTGGATTTATAAGAAATAAGTTCAGATTACTCATTTTTTAAATAATTAGACATATTATGTAGATTTTTATTTCTCTTTGACGGTTATAAAATCATGCTTAGAAAATTCATTTGGTAAATAACCATGTTTCTTTTTTTTTCTTAATTACTTTTCCTTATGTACTTCAAGTAAAACTATCAGTTTACATTGCATATCTTGTGTGTGTTTAACATCGTTTAGTTTTGCTCATTTGTGTTTGATTGGAGATAAATCAAATTAGGCTTAGTTTCAAACTTCAAATGTTTATTACTAAAAATTACAACCAATAAAGAAACTCCAGAAAGAAAAAACAGGTATCATAAAAACACCCAATAAAACTTGTGTCATTTTCTTTGATATTATGACCCTCTCATCTTAGCGAGTAAAATTGAGAGTATGTTAATATTTAAAATCTGTAGAATTGGTGAACTCTGGACTCTTTAGAATCTTGTATGGTTCAAATACATTAATTGCCACCAATGCAAGCAATGTAAATTTTCCACCCAGTGAGATGTTCTCTTTCTATATATTGAATCATTGTCAACTTAACTAGTGTGTGCATGAGACAGTGAGTAAACATATCAAGTGTTTGTGTGCTATTCAAAGTGAGAGTGAAATGGAGAGGATAGAGACAGAGACAGAGATAGACATAGAGCTGGGGCAAACCCCAATGTTCGATGATAAAGTGAAAATGGCTCAAAAAGCTGCTGTGGCTAAACAGTGGCAACACTTCAAGAAAATATTGATGCAAGAGAAGATAAATATGCTTCGGTGGTTTGACTTGTTCAAAAACACTGCCCTCATGTCGTTACTCGCTCTGATGATCCGAAACTCTTCAAAGAAATACTGGAAATATTACCCGAAGCAGAAAGGTGGCATGCTTTGAGGAGGGGAACTACGAAAACAACACTGTTCTGCACGAGGTCATCTTCTGCAAAAACGTAGAGATCGCAGATGCTGTATTTGAGTCTGAAAAGAAGCTGCAGCCACCGCCACAGCTGGTAGATTCGGAAGAAAACAAAGTGCCACTACTGGAGCTCAGAAACCACACGGGTGAACCCCCAATTTTCAGGGCTGCTAAGTATGGTAAGCTAAAGATGCTCAAGCATTTGGCCAATCATCCTGGGGTTCACTTGCCAAAGCATTTCCGTAGAGTAAGTGACAAATTTTCCATTCTTCACGCTAGTGTAATTGGGCAACATTTTGGTAGGTCTCTCTTTGTCCATACTCCCATTATATATTTATTTTATAATTAATCTCCTTTTTTTAGGCTCTTGGCACACCTAGTCAAATAAGACTAGTTTTTTTTTTTTTTCAAATTTTACTCTCATACTAAACGAACTCTAAGTGTAACTTTTTGATGCAGATGTTGCTATTTGGTTAATGAGATTGGAGAAAACACTTGCTCAAGAAAAGGATGAGAGGGGTTTGACATGCCTTCAACTACTTTCCAAAATGCCAGATGTTTTTCGGAGCCAAGCCACCATGGGACTAGTGAAGAAGCTTATATACTTCCGTACTTCTCTGTCTACATCTTTGTTAACCTTTATACTATTATTACCTTAACTTTAATTTCTGGTCAAATTTTTGTCCAAATTCCTACCCAATAAATGAGGTAGCTTTTTCTTTTATTGTATATATGTAACAGCATTAATTCTCACAGCTCTCTAACTCTTTATATATATATATATGAATGCTAACTTCTTCTCATTGATTTTTATGTTGTGAATATTAGCAAGCTTATCTTTTTCATTTAAACAATAATGTCGCTTTTTTTATTTTTAAAAATAAAAAATTTAAGGATATTTAAGATTTTTTTTTCAATAATTATTTTTCTCTTTTTCTTTTTTCTTAACTTATTACTTGTTTATTATTTTTTTCAACTCACTCTCTCACTTGTTTAATAAGTTGAGAAAAAAGATGAGGAGAGAGAGATCATATTTGACAAAAAAGAAAAAGGGAGAGATTAATAAAATGCCTAAAATATTTTTAAATTTTTTATTTTTTTTAAAAAATGAGATATTGTTTGTCCAAATAAAAAAGTAGAGCTCACTAATATCCATTAACGTAAAAATGAGTAAGAGGATATATGCATGGATATAAAATTGGAGTTGATGGATTGTAGTTTGGGTGACAATGCTTCCTGATGAAGGATATGAAATTGAAGATGAAAAGAGCCTTGGGTTGTTTAAATGGGAAAGAGATATAGAAAGTGGTGAACAGGACGATGTAAAGCTACCGAAATCAGGTGGATATATATATATATATATATATATATATATATATATATATATATGGATATAAAATTGGAGTTGATGGATTGTAGTTTGGGTGACAGTGCTTCCTGATGAAGGATATGAAATTGAAGATGATAAGAGCCTTGGGTTGTTTAAATGGGAAAGAGATATAGAAAGTGGTGAACAGAACGATGTGAAGCTACCGAAATCAGGTACTCATGTAAAAGTTTTTATTTATTTTTTCAGCTATATATTAATTTCTAACTATGTAACAAAAATTCACAAATCGCAACTATTTTAAGGATCAACTATGCCTTTTGGAAACACATTGCTAAAGGTTCAGATTATATAAATTTTCGTGAATTTCAATTATCTCCATTTAGATTTTCATGTATCACTACTTTATATTTACACTCTTTTATCCTATTTTTTGTTTTCACTTTCTATTTTGGACAATCACAAAATATATGTCTCTTTGAAAATTCATATTTCAACTGTTTTATCATCAACAAGTACACTATTTTTTTTAGGGATAATTTTGACAATATAGTATCGGATGAGTTGACGCATTACACTAAAAAAAGAAAGCAATAAACATATAGGAATGTGTTAAGTTATGGCTTCTTGAAGTTGGCCAACACTTGTAAAATAAATCGTCTGAAAAAAAGAAAAAGGAACATAATTAAAGCTTTAATACTTAAACATAACATCGAAGGTAGCGGAAATGTAACAAATAAAGGTGTTTAAGTATAGGTATCATAGAATATATCATTAAGAGTAACTTAAGTCTTTCACCAACAAAGTTAAACTATAAGAAGATGTTATTGTTCGTGTTCGTAACGAAGGTCTCTACTTGAAGTCAACAGAAAGCTCCTTGATGTCATGATGTATTTCCAAGGCACTCCAATACTTAAATCAATCTCAATATATAAAGTAGGTCAATGTATTTAGGCCTATAAAACTAAACATACTTGGGCTTCTTTTATATATCTAGGTCAAGAGGGCCCTAGGCCAGCCATTATTAAGGGAGAGAACCAAGGCTAGAGATTTGAGATTGAGTAATCATTTGAATGGTTGTTGCCGAGATTCTTGCCAAAGAAGGAGAACTCTATTGAGACCGTGAGAAGTTGGATCTGGCCTTATGGGCCTAACAAGGACCTACTATGAACAGTTATCGTGAAAATAGTTAAAGATAGCACTTTAGAAATATCAATTATATTATGAAACCACTTTCCAATTAACAAAATTCTTTTCTATGAATTATTTCTTTCCAATTTATGCTTGACCAACATTGCACAGTTTTATGGGATTAATCATATTTGGTGGCTAAAGAAGAGGCACAAGTTAGAAGAGTATCTCGTAGATATTTTAGTGAGGAATGACTTCTCATGGCAGATTTCTTATAATTACATGGAACGAACATTGTTGACACTTCTAGCTCATCCCTTCAATGTGACAAAAGGGAGAAAGCAAATTGAATACGAGAGGCAGTAAAACCTGGACAACAGTGAGCAGTCCCTTGCTTATAATTACACACCGCTACTCATAGAAGGTAGTACTGGAATTGTAGAAATCGTTGAAAAAATCCTTGACTGGCATCCTGAGGCAATTTATCACGTTAGCAAAGATGAGCAAAATATACTTCGCATGGCTATCAAACACCGTCAAAGGAAAATTTTTGGGATCATAAAGAGAAAGCAAGCATTTAATTCGTTAGTTACTCAGATCACTAGGAAAGGTCGCAGTATCTTGCAGCAAGTCGCAATGATGGATTATTACCGCGACTGGCATTCCAACTACAAGATGAGTTACGTTGGTATGAGGTAAGAAGCTAATGCACCTAATCTCCATTTATAAATGGCTCGTGATATTGGCACACCTAGATGCTCTAATTTCTACTAATTTTTTGACACAGATATAGCTAAGTTCAACTAAGCACGACAATATTTTTTTGTTAGCTTTAAATCAATTTATATAAAATTATATGAAATTTAATTTTAATTCACTATCAATATAGAGTTTTTTTACACTATCATCTAATCGCATATTATTAAATGTTTGAACTTTTAGATAGTTGTTATGTTAGTCAAATTTTTTTTAATGATTTGACAACTCATGATTAAATAATAATATAAAACTTTTTATACTGACAGTGAACCAAAATTAAACTCAATTATATAACTGTACAAAATTTACGTTTTTGTTTTTTATATAGTGATGGTAGAGTTTAATATTTTACTTGAGCGGTAAATATTTCATAAAAACAATCTCAAGGACTCGTTAATATTAAGTACAGTACTTTATGTCTCCTATATTTTTTTTATAAAATTAAGTTTAAAATTGAAAATTTCTTGATGAACTGATCATAACTACCTAAATTAGAATCTTAGGTGATTCTTCTATTTAAATATAACATTTCAAGGAGCCAAAATGAGAAAGAGGATATCAAAACAAATTTTTTTTTTGGACTAAGAATCATTATGAAACTCTCAACTTTATGAAGCAATATATAAATAATAGGATTGATACCCAGTTTCCCACCATATTGACATATTGTAACAAAGTTTATGCATGCATATATCTGCGGTCAGCTTTTGTATACATGTGATTATTGTTAGTGTATTTGTTGAGCGCTCTGATAGGTATATTTTCCATTATTGTGCCTCTCTCTTTTGTTATTATGTTTACAACAAAATGAATATCTATCTAAAATGATGTGTGCAATGACCGGAAACAAACTATTTTGTTGTATATCTAGCGAGTAAGAAGACTAATTCCTTACTCGTACGACATGCATTGTGACGACGACGGTCAAACAGCAATAGATATTTTGCACATGGAACACGATGAAATGCTTAAAAATGTACACGATGAAACAGCTCAGATATGCATCACCGTCGCTATCCTTATTGCCACAATTGTATTTGCTGCCGCCTACACCATCCCCGGAGGAAGTGAAGGAGGCACCCCTGTATTCCTTCGTAATCCTCTTTTGCACATTTTCTCCTTCATGGATGTTGTGGCCCTTGCTTCATCACTATTTTCTATTGTGACATTCCTTTTCATCTTCGCTTCTCCATTTCAGGCTGTGGGATTTCCACAAGTCTCTCCGGCAAAAAACTGAGATTGGGAGTTGGCTTTGCTGTTCTTCTCATTGATCACTACATTGCTTACATTCGGGACAACCATTTTCCTCACCTTCGGATTGCAACGGAAGAAATGGATTTCGACTCAGATGTACATTGCTGTCTTCATTCCTATCATCGTATATACGTTATTTCAGTTCCCCGTTTATGAGATGACCCGATACCTAATCAAGCAGCTTGGCATGTATCTTAGGGCTCATTTGGAAGCTAGCTTTTAAAAAAAGATTTTTTTTTTCATGAGCTTTTTTTAAAAGATCTTTTAAAAAAAGTAAAAATAATTTTATATTTGTATATGATATTTGAGATCTTTTTTAAGTTTGAACAGCTTTTTTATATTATAAAAAGATTTTTTTTTCATAAACACAAAAATCTAACTTCTAAAAAAAGCACAAAAAGATCTTAGTGCTTCAACTTTTTTTAAAATAAACTCATTCAAACATATTAAAAGATGAGAAAAGTACTTTTTTAAAAAAAAAAGATCTTTTTTTATCAAAAGAAGCACGTCCAAAGGAGCACTAAGATGGTCGCTCCAAGGTCATTGATCAAATATTTCCTGAGAAGAACTGATGAAGAAACAAATATTAATAACCAGAGAGGGTTCCAAAGCTTGCTTATTTTCTCATATGCCTTTTATTTCATGATCATAGTCCGATTTGAGTTTCTAGTTAGTTGTTAATTATGTGTGTCAGTTGTTGTGTACCAAAAAAGTCTCTGTTTTACTGCTACAATAACAAACTTGTTTGTTTCTAAGTGTGTAATGATATTTCTAAGCGTGTAATGCTATGCTGTTGGATCTAAATTTAACTAATCCCACATAAATTCAACTCTGATGGGGTTGGCCCTATCAATTTCAGATAGAGAATGTTGGAATAGCTTTGGTAATGGATTGATGATTATTTTAGTAGATGAGCTTTTGATGGCTTTGGTGAATTGATAATTTGCTGGTTTTCATAACAAACGGAGGACTAGAGGGAGAATAAGATTGATTTGCCACTTATATGGCTTGATTACAATCATGAACAGCAAGGCCTATTTATAGGCAAATTGCAGCCCCTAGAGGATTCTACAAGTTTCTGATTTTTTTACTAGATGCATCTACATTTTCCCTCCAAATGGCAATAATTGCACTGCTTTTGCTTGAAGCTTCTGGAGTTATCTTTTCCACTGTCACTGCCAATGCATATATGCTCTAGATATATATGTGTATCGTTTTTTAACACTGCTTCTTGATATACATTTTTTTTTTTTTTGGTGATTCCAAGCATGAGTCTTACCATCTCAATCTTGATAGTGTCTTTGAAAATGTCCACCAGTTGCTCTTCATGTTCAAATACTCAAGCCAATTGATAATTATGCTTTTTCCATACTGGGTTTCTTTGGAATAGTGATTGCAAACATATTGGAATAATTTCTTGTTGGAGAATAGTCTATTGACAATTCTTGAACATTCTTGCTGGAACCTTGACTCCTGATTTTTGAAATCTGTTTTTGATGTCATGCCTTGTCTTGTTTCATCTTGTGCTTTCTTGACTCTCATCTTCTTCTGGATGGACTCATTAGAATGATTCTTTTTTATTTAGCTTCTCTCCTTAATGGCTTCTCTTCTATCTTCTTTTTTTGCTTCTTCAAACTTTTGGTGGTCATAATATAAATTCACCTCAAATTTTTGCATTCTTCAATGGATAACTTTTCTTGTCAGGAACATGAAGATGGTTTGCTTGTTTATGCTGTCTTGCGCGGGTGGCATAATTATAGAAAATTCTTTATTTTGGGTCATTTTAATAGTAGCTATTTTAGCTTACTCTTTTTCTTATCAATGATTAGAGCATTTGCTAATGTAAAAAATCACTGCTTCGGTTGAGTAATTGGCCGATACTCAATAAATTCTGTGCAATGCCAAGAAAATAGAGAACATCATGAATAAATTTCTGTTGGCCATGTTTTGTCCCTACAGCAATAAACCCTTTTCGTTCAACTTGTGTTTTTCCTTCGGCAAGAACTACTTTAGATTTTGTGTCTCCGTCCAATTTGACAAAGTAACTTTTGTTACTTGTCATGTAGTGTCAGCATCCACTATTCAAGTACCAATATCAGTTGACTCTTCATGAAATAAATATGCAGAATAAAACAATTTATTAATGGCTTCATTATTTTTAGTAAATTTTTCTTTTAGTTTTGTTGGTACCAACAATCTTTTCAAAATGATTGTGCCTCTTACACCTTTACAATTTGAACCTGAAATATTTTATGTTATGATTATTTTTCTTACGAAAAATGCAATGGGACCTAGATTTTTCTACATTTCTCTCTTTTTTTATATATAATTTCTTCTCCTCATATTTTTTACACTTGTCACGACATATCCGAGAGCACGCACTGAGACAAGAGAAGCAACTAAATTTATAAAAGATTTTAGAAGTTGTAATTTTTATTTGGGTAGAAAAAATAATTGACAAAACGCTTTATAAAATAATTAAAACCAATTTTCAAAGCAAAGAAGTTAGGGTTCAGGAGTTAATTTATGCATAGGGAAGGATGAAAACTTAATCTCATTACATTCCTAATATATCTATCTTAAAACAGTTACCCTAAAGTTAGTTGTACAAATCATTAATAACCAAGACATATCTAATTTAGCCTACAAAATCAAGTAAAAGATTAAAAGATTAAATCACAAATATTTACAAAGTAACAAACAATGAATTAAATTAAAATATTCACAAAATATCAAAAAATGAATTAAACAAAAATATTTACAAGGTTGGCTAATTCGAAGTATTTGCGTATCCACAATTGAGGAATCAAAGCCTCATAGTTCATTTAAAAACTAATTGTGAGATAAAGGGTTTCAATCAAAATTAAAACTGATTTAAATTAAAAATAATTTAATAAAAATAAAAATGCTGGATTGATTGATTTTAAAAGAAAATGATTATTTGATGACTGATCAATTTGATTATTAGTGATCCCTATAGGATTGAATCATAACAATTAACTACAAAGTAATACTAAAATATGTTAGGAAGATTTACTCTTCAAAACTCTTAAACACATTTATTTAATTATTAATGAATCATTATAGGATTGAGTCATAAATTAACCACAGAATAATCCTGTAACAGATCACGCAAATTTACTCCTTAAAACTTCTAAATGTGCTTATTTAATTATTGACGAATCCCTATATGATTTAGTCATGAATAAACTATACAGCCTGAAATAAGATAGGACAATTTATTTCTCAAAACTCCTAAACATGCTTGTTTAATTATTAACGAATCCCTATCAAATTTAGTCATAGATTAACCACATAGCAATCCTGAAATCAATTAGGAAGATTTACTTATCAAAACCCCTAAACATACTTGTTATTAAATTATTAATGAAATGATTATATTACATTAATTTTTAAATTTGAGGGGAAAAATATGATAACTCAAAAACTTAATTACTATCAAGCAAGGAGAAAAAAAGACTATTAAACTAAAAGAAACTCATTATTTCAATAAAAACTAGAAAACAACAACAATAATGAAGAGGAAATTTAAAGAAACCAAAAGGTAATTATCATGAAAAAATGAAAGATAATAGAAATTAAAAACTGAAA
This sequence comes from Castanospermum australe, assembly GCA_019955255.1. Lineage (NCBI taxonomy): Eukaryota > Viridiplantae > Streptophyta > Magnoliopsida > Fabales > Fabaceae > Castanospermum > Castanospermum australe. The sequence continues at coordinate 36,093 of NSJW01000302.1, read as the reverse complement.
AATAGAGTGTGATAGTCAGAAATGGAATCAAAGCAAATTACACTAGAGAAAAGAAAATAACAACGATAAAAGGTTATGGGAAGCACTAGTGATAACAAGATACTGAAAATATTAATCCCCAAAACAAAATAGCAAGTAGAATAGAAGATTCTGGCAATATGGTAAGAAAAACCTAAAACAAAACAGAGCAGTTGTCCACACAAGGACCAAAAACTACCACATATTGGTCCTTTCTCTTGGCCTTTCAAATGGATTTATAGTATCAGAACAATTTGTGACCCTGTGACCCTTTTACTGTTACCAAACAGAAATGAGGGGCAGCAGAGGAAGGGTTGAAATATGAAGACCGGATAGAAAATAAATGGAACCCAAAAGAAGGTAAACAGAAACTACCAGGCAACACCCACAATCTGGAAGCCACCCTATATTGAAACCAGTTTCACAATTTGATACAGGAGAAGCTTCGGTGCTTGAGCTTTGTTTGGGAGATTTTCAGAGTCATGGGTATTAGGAAAAAAATACATGAGTGAAAAAAAAGAAAACTCTACCGTAGTAACGAAACAGAGAGTATTTGAGAACCAGCATATATAGAGGAAATCATAAAAATAAGAACAATCTCAACTCATGCTCTACTGACATGAAAATATTAAATGGAAATAATAAATCATGTGATTATACTGACCCAAAGTTATCCAATCCTCACTCACAGCATCAGCTCAATTTGAGTTTCCTCGCATGAAATTCAAATTCAACAACTAATAAATTTCATGTGGCCTTAAGTATGCTGTGTTGAAGGTAGTGACTGGACTGTGTGTGCTAAAAGTGAACTGTGGGTGAGTGTGTAACGCTAACCAAAGAGCAGAAAAACTCAAAATAAGTGCAGATTCATAGCTCAAGAAAAATAGACAAAGAACATGAGCAAAAGGTGGGGATGAACGCAATTTTCCCACTGCAACAACGGAGGTAGGATGATTGCAACTCTGCACCTTCAAGCTTTGCTCAAATCCTTCGAGGTTTCTCCCATCTTTCCTACTCTTTCTCCTTCTAGCTCAGAAGAATTCTCCCTTCTGTATTGGAATTTTGCCAACGGCCATTCTTACAGATTCAGTTTTAGTTCACACACGTAATCGAATTTACGATTACACTAATTTGAATGGATCATAACTATTTGAATCAATCCGTCGTTAATTTTTATTTTAAAAACTTTATTACTTTTTATATTTTATAATTTTTTTCATAAATTTTATATTATTACATATAAATTATTTTAATGACATCATTTAATTTAACTAAACGGTTAAACTAATTAAACCTAAATCAAAAGTTTTGCACAAGGTGATCCGATTCAATTTTAACTAACATTATTTTCTCACACTTTTCTCGCGCTCCCTTTGTCTCGCTCGTGTCTGTGAGCGTGCATGAGTCCTCCCTCACCTGGATTCATTCTCAGGGAATTCCCCTCTTTAGCCTCTTATTAGCGAATGGCCTCCAGCCCCAAGAAAAAAAATTAACAAAAATGCTAATGGGCCCGAAACAATATTGCCAGAATTTTTATGCCTGGATGAGCTAGCATAATGCCAAAAATGCATGGAAAGAATGAAGATGGACAAGGAACCAATCAACGATGATTTATAATGTGCAAGGACAGGAAAAAGCGATGAAACAGAGAGAGAAATAGAGAAAAAGGAAGGAAGCTCACCCGAATTCGTTCTCCGTCAAGTCAGAAGAAAGAGGATTGTCTTACGGGTTAACTGATCCCACATCTTCATTCAACCTTTTCTGCTTGTGTAACTTTTAATTTTTAAGTTTTTGGCTGAGACAAAATTAGGTACTGAAAATGCTTCTTATGTTTTCATTTCATTTCCTTTTCCATTATCTAGATTCCAGGGCCTTATTTTAAGCTTAGCTCGGAATGTATTTTCTATAGATTCTTGGTCATGATTCTCTAGTCTTTGCTCATAAGTATAGAATGAGCCAATTAATTCTACTTACACTTGGATAAAATAGAACTCTTATCTTCATATGTAGTTCTAAAGTGTAAAAGAATACAACATTTTCTCTTTCTCATATGTCTTCTTTTATTTTCTAAGGAAATGAAAGTGGTTTGACTAGTTTGGAAACACTGCCATCCACATCGTAACTCATATAATAATTTGCAGCTCTTCAAAGAATTAGTGGACCCAGAAAATAAAATGAACATATAATAGACTCCAAAAAAATATAACATATAGAGCGAACCAAAAAAATTGTCAACATCTCAAGTATTGTTGACATGAAGCGTGTTGTAGAGGACTTCATAGATCTATTGGATTGTTTTTTTTTTTTTGAAAAGACTATTGGATTGTTAAAAGCTCAAGTATGTGGGCCAGAAATCCTAATTAAGCTATTATTATTAAATGGTCATAACTTTTAGTCTAAGAGGAGTTACAGGACCTATTACATATCAACCAAAAGCCCTTTTGAATCTGTTGACTTCGCCCAACTTAAGTTAATTTTGGTTTCAAAATCCACTGTTTAAACTTGTTTTTCAGGCCATTTTGTAATTTTACCATTATTTTTGTATTTTTTATTTATTTTTGCTAGGGTTTCTGACTCTTATCATATAAGTATATATGTTATTTTATTTTCCTTATTCTCATTATCAATAATATTTTTAGAATTTCTATCAATTTGAGTTTCAACACTTGAAACTTTTATTTTCACACTAACTGTGTCAATTGTTTTATACTTCCCTGATTTCACACAAACTAAGCCAATTTATGTCCAAACCAAGAGCACCTCATTTGCATGCTACACAACATTTGCTGCGATACTTGAAGAACACACCTGGTCAAGGTTTACTGTTTTTGGCAAAATCTACATTAAAGCTCAGAGCTTATGTCGATGCAGATTGGGGAGCCTGCATAGATTCCAAAAAATCTATTTCTGGTTTATGAGTTTTCATAGGAGATTCACTGATCTCATGGAAGTCCAAAAAGCAAGCCACATTTTCCTGCTCCTCAGAAGAAGCAGAGTACCGTTCCTTAGCTGCTTTAACAAGTGAACTCACTTGATTATCCAACCTGCTAGAAGACTTTGAGATTCCATCATCACTAGCTTTGGTCTTCTTCGACAATCCAGCCGCAATACACATAGCCACCAGCATCATTTTCCATGAGAGGATGAAACACATCGAAATAGACCGCCACTTCATAAGAGAAAAAGTTGTTGCTAGATTAATAAAGTTAGTACATGTTAGAACTTGCCATCAATTAGCATATATACTAACTAAACCACTATTCAAACAGCTATGATCCAAGATGGGTGTTCTCAATGTATACCACCCACCTTGAGGGGGCATATTAGATATTCTGATAGTTAGATAAATTCTGACCATTGTAGATTGTTACAATTTTGTTATCGTTGTTAGTCTGGTAGTTAGATTCAGTTAGCTTGTAGCTTTCATATATATATGCTACTCTGTAAGTTGAAGTTCAATTCAATCATTTTCATTCTCTCCTTAGTGCCATCTTCAATAAGAACTAAACCAAAACAGTACTTGTGGTTTGGTCTAGTCGGTTTTAGAAGTTCTTGTGATTTGGTTGGTTCGAGTTTGAGCCTTTGAACCAAAATCGGATCATAAGTACCTTAACAAATTAAGAACATAATTATTATTGACTCTTGTGTGTCCTCCCCTAGCTTTAGCGATTTAAAAAATTCTCAAAATAAAAAATATTATGTAACTTAACCTTAACAGGTATGGAACTCATAAGTAACATCATATAGCTATATATACAGCGTCTTAGGGAAAACGTTTTTGTCTTATTGTGATAATTGCCTAAATATTATATATTTTGTCTATTAAAAGTATGTTTATTCATATTATTGTGCATGTTAATTTTGATAATTTATGTATTACTGATTATTTATTTAAGAAAAATTAATTATTATTTTTTTTAGAAAATACACAATGAAAAGAAAGAATCGATGAATTGAAGTTCATGGCTCTAATGACAAAGTGGAGTAGATATAAGTAACTTGGTAGTTGAAAGAAAAGAAAAAAAAAAGAGTAAAATTAATTAAAGCCGAAGATAGCCCACGCTCAAAGTCGGTAGAAATATAGAATGGTTCATCAAAGTCAAACTCGACCGACAAATCAGTTTAAATAAACAAAAAAAAAAAAAGGAACAGCCAATGAAAAGAAGTGGGCTCACGCAGGAACAGTGGAAGTAACGCGAAAGAGGTTGGCTGGGGCTGCAGTTGACAAGGTAGATGATGGTTTTAGGCAGCCAGGCCAGTGTAGAAATGGTAAGGCTTTGAGCCTTGAAGTAACTACACGAGGGATCGATTCCCATAGGGAATGAATCCCAACCCTTTCCCCAAAACACCCCCACCCCAGACCAAAAAGAAAAAACAAGATGATGGTTTTAGGGGTACTAATAAGGCATAATTGTAATGGATTGGGACAAGACTAGCTCAGTTTGATTGAAAAAACTCGTAAATCAGTGGTTATTGAACTGGTCTGGTTTAATGACTTTAAATTATTTTTTGCATTGGTTTAGTTAAAACCTGTATTCGACTCAGTTTACTGACCTATTTGATTCAACTCAGCTCTTGAACCTAACTAACTTGCCTGAATTCAACTGCACTCTGAACCTCGACAGAACTTGCTTAATCCCACCCGATTTACTAACCTGACCATTATATTTGTTCATTATTAGAAGTTTATTTTTTATATGTTTTAACACTTTTTTTCTTTATTTTTATGATAATAAAAGAAGTAAATAAATAAGCGAACTTAGACAGGATTATTGAATTTATGTTATTATTTAAAAATATATGTCAAAAATTATTTAGTTTATGTTATTTGTTAGTTAAAAACATGTTTGTGCTATTCTATTATATTTGACATAATGTTCAATTTTATACACTCTTTAAATATTATAAAACTAGACTTATGTATTTTATTAAAAATATAAAGTACTTTTTTATAGTATTTTTTTAAAATATTTTTCTTTTTTATTTATGATTTTTTGATTCAACCGCTTAACTTGGGATTGGACCGCTGACTCGATGACCTTGAACCCTCTTGATCCAGGTCGACTTCCAACGGTCTGAGTTATACAATTATGCTAAGAGGGTAAAGATGAAAATGCTATTTCTAAAATTATTGTATGTTTATTCAGAATTATTTGACAAAACCTTTTTAATTTTATTATAAATTGTATTAGATTATTATTTTTTAGTTTTAATTTCAATCATTCTTTTTTCATGTCTTGAATTTATTCTTACTATATGAGTGTTAACAGTAATTATTAGATATCAATTATAATTTTTATGTAAGGATACAGTTGATGACTAACCCATCACAGAATTTCTAAAAACTTAAAGAGTTACACATATATAGGAGGAGATTCCTTTCCTAAAGTGATAAAGGAATCAGAATTTTGTCAAATTCTGTGACAAAGCAAGTCAGTTGAATTTGTCAAATATATTGTTTAACAAATTTCCTCATAAACACTTTTATTATAAAAAATTACAGCTAATAAATATTTAATAAATCATCTTCGATATTGGTACCTTAAAAAAAAGGGTAAAGCACTATAGTAACACCCAAAATTAATACAATATGCATTAAAATTAAATTCTTAAAAGATGAAAAACTTATAAATGAAAAACTAACATGTTATGATATTTATGAATAACGAATGTAATTATCACTTTCAATTTATATTTTATTATAATTATAATGTTTTGCACTTCCTCCTGTTCCTTCAAGACTAACTTCCACTCTATCTCTAAAATTAATTATCGGGAGAACATTTATTTTTTAAAAAAGTATTTCTATATATTTTTAAGTGTTCTAATATGATATCAAACTTAATTTATAATATTAACTATTGTTAGATTTAAGGTTAGAAGGAAGATTTCATTCACAAAGTTATATGAAAGTTAATCAATTTAGTCAAATGGAGAGTGTAAATTTTAAGCAAGAATTAAGTTTAGTGTGATGGAGTGTAATTTACCCTTACTATTATTTTAAATCATTTAATTTTATATTTTAGTTTTACAATTTAATATTCTTATCTAAGTTTAGATAAATTATTCATATTTAAAACTTAACTTAAAGCCTTTGTGAGATCATATCAGATTTACTATATTATACTATTATATAATTCATACACTTACAGTATTTTTAGAGTTTTGTAAAAGAAACAGAAAAGAAAAAGTTGGCTTAGACATAGAAATTTAAACTAAGCTTGAGGCCTTAAACTCAAATATAATCATTTTAAACTCTAACATGCTCAAGTTGAGAATTTCCTTGGTACTTGGTCTCTTCATATTTGTTCGATGACGCAACGCCACAATACTTTGACTAAGTCGACTTCAATCAAGTATTCATAGTCAACATGATTTGAATCAGAAGAGTAACAAATACATATAAAAATGGAATGTGGCACACTTTTTACAACGATTAAATTTTAGTCTATAAAAGGTAAAGAAAAAGTAAGTTTATAAAACAGAGTCTTAAACGTTAAGCTTAAGCCTTAAAATTTCATTACATCCAATTTTAAAGTATTTGTTATGCTCAAAATAAAAAAACGAATTGTAAATCAAAACATTGGAGCTAATAGCCTAATAGTGATGTTGAAACTTGGTAATAAAAAAGGCTACAGTCACGTCCCGTTGATCTTCTATTTACATCGTTTTATAATTTTAAATTATAGTCTCCAATCACAATTGTCTTTATAATCAAGATGTAACCTAAATTACAACTGCATCAATCATATTTTTTTTATAATTGCCTATAATTTCTGTATTTACAACATAAATGTAACTCTAACCATAATTTAAAATCATACATCATATATCAATATTGCCTATACGTAAGGATAGAATAATTAAATGGTTACGTAGGGCTAAAAAAAAACAAAAAGACTCAATGATTAACTGGAAGAAATCCACTAACTTAAAAACTATACATACACTTGACTAGAATGTAATGGAGGATAATCTTGTTAATTAATTCTACCAATAGAGATTTTATACTCTTAATTTTAAGCATCCTTGCTTTTATAAAAGGAATGAATAAAAAAATATTCCTTGATGGATGCTATCTTCATATAATAGTCGATCGGAGGAAAAATCAATAAATACCATCAAAGTAATTGCCTCTAACTCTCCAAGTCATAGCCCAAAGCTAAGAGCTTGTGACCGGTCAGGATTAAGGACAAACTCCCTAACCTCGAAGCCTTGAGAACCAATTTACATTAGACTTAAATTTTTCTCTTACTAACCTTGGATAATTCTTGTAATTCTGTACATTTTCATACAAATAACAAATCACATAGTTTACAAAATCCACACTAAATCATTTACAATCTCCAATCATGATTGGAGGGAAATTATGATTTCACAAATTAAAAGCTTAATAATAGAAAATATATTTTTTCTATAATCTGATCCTTCCACTCTGCGATACTCTGACACTTATTTTCTTGTAATCTAAAAAAAATACATAAAAGGAAGGGTGAGTCGTTTATACTCAGTAAGTAGCCAAGCTATCAAATAGGCTTTACCTCAGAGAATTTCTTATACAATCAAGAGGCCAAATTTGCTATCATTTTAAATGCACTACTAGTGAAATACTGTATAAACATATTCTGAATACATGTACAATTTGTTTTCAGTAATATCAGTTACTTTTCAAGTAATAAATGCTTTTCGTGTAACAAGTGCTAATTGTAAACTAATAGATTCATGTAATGCAATTGTAATATATCACATCACATAAAAAAAGATAAAGCAATAACAGTATGGATAGGATCATAACATTTCATTTGTCATGTGGAAAAATTGGGTATCAGACAATAATAACTGAAACTAAATTATACCCTCCATCTTCTTCTCCATCCACCCATTACACCACAAACTCTCCCCTTATTACTCCAATCAGAAAACTGAATTCTAAATAAGTATGAAACTGAGTTTCAAGGTCATGCCCACAGAAATAAATTTGAAAATCTAGGGTCGTGCTCACAGATTTACTAAATCTAAGAATCCGTGATCATGCCCACGAATTTAAATATGAATGGTTGTCTTTCAACCCCTTAGTGCACCAAGTATATACATTTCTTTCTAACGCAGTCATATGTTCATCCTTTCAATACAGATTCACAAATTATAATCAATGATAAACATATAAAAGAAAGGGACCTCTACCCTGTTTCATGCATATCAATCAAATTGCATAAAAAAAATAGCAAAATCTCAATGTTAAAAAACTGAAACTATTTCATGCATTAATTTCTATTTAAAAAAAAAAGAGACAAAATGGAAACCTTAGCTTTATCCCCAAACACAATTCTTAATATTGTTCTGCTTCCCAATTTACAACTTAACAACTTATCATTGATCACATTAGAATAATCCTTATGTTCAACAATAGGTCACATGACTACCAATATTATAATTTCCTAAAATTTTTCAAGTGTCATCCTTTGAACTACTAATCATTCTAAAAAAAATAACCACCCTTAAACTGAAAATTCTTTAATTCCCTTAGCCAGAACCTAATTGTCTTAGCCCAAATTAACATATTCTTTTATCACACGAAGCCATTATTTATAACCAACCGTAGTTTAACATAAGCCACTTTACTTGACATTTTTTTCTCATTGAACAACATTAATTAGACCTTTGATTTGGGTCCAAGTAGAAACTATCTATTATCAGGCCTTTCCATTTCAAAATACTATCACCTACTTTCACTTATCATTTAGAATCAATCTTATTACTACACTCAACCCTAGTTTAAATTATAAACTTTAAAACCTAAGAGATAGACATTGGCACTCACCTTGAAGGAAGCAAATTTCTTCTTCACTTGAGTTCCTAATTGATCTTCGTTAGAAGCGCACCAAATTCAGAGAGGTTTGAGGTTACCTTCACCTTTTTGCTAAAATCAAATCAGAGACCTAAGGAAGGAGGAACCATGCTCTCAATTTCTCACACAATCCCCTCATATTTTTGTGTTTCTTCCCCGAAAATCTTTCTCTAAGGCTCCCCAAAAATCCCCAGCACCCACCGTAAAAAAAAAAAAAAAAAACCCTTTCACCGAATGCATAAACAATAAAGGAGTATTGTGATGTGGCATTCATGCCTTAACTCCCAGATTTTATGGCACATAATCCCTTATCCTTTCCAAAGATAGAGTAAAGTTAAATGGAAACCTTGAATTTTCTTGTTTACAAATTGGTGTGGCAACTTCTACTACCGAACCCATATAGAATAAATCTATCTAGATGCTCTTTTTTTCTTTTTTCTTTTTTTCATAACAGTATGTGACCATGGGCCCCTCTTTAAATTTGATCAAAATTTAGAAATAAAAAAATCAAGAAGCAAACAGTTTCGGTTTGTGGCAGTAGCTAATACTAACCAAGTAAACATGTGCATCATTTAACTATTTTGTTTTACTTCAATACTCCTAATACGCAAGCCTACATGATTTATTACACAATGGAAAGTATTATATAGTCAGAATTTTCTTATCAGAATTTTTGATAAAATGATTTGACATATTTTTTTACCTTTGGATTATTTAGTGGTCCCTACCAACTTAATTCCATCCAATAATCTTTTTTTATTTTACTTGAATTTTATCAAAAATTCTAACTATTTTTTCTGGCTGTGTAACATTACTCTTACACAATTGATGCATATAGCACAGCTGATGCATATAGAGAATAGAAGAGAGAAAATGGCAGGTGTCACTTGCCTTCCAATGTCATAACTAGATTAAAGTAGCATTTCTATTAATATCATAACTTGTCTAAAAATGACTTTCTTAATTAAACAAATGGCTTCCACTTAATTGAACACACACACTTAGCTCAATTTTTTTAAAAGTTTTTAATTTTTTTAAACATTAATTGTCTAAACAAGTTATTATTATTATTTTTCTTAAAATTCTTTTGGGTATCACACCCAAAATCCTATACAAGAAAAGAAAGATATTTGCAGGAGGCTTTGTCTTAACTAGCACAAATGGGACAAGGGATTTCAGTGTTCTCAAATGAGACATTGCAGGCATGCATTGCAACGCGAGCCTCTACAATTACGTGATGGCAGTTATGGCCACATTTTCTTTATGAAAACATGTGATTAAATAGTGTAAAAAAAACTTTACATTAATGATATGTTTGGTATAAAAGTAAAAATAAAGGATAAATTTTCATAAATGAGATTTATACTAAACATACACTAATAACAACTCAAAATTAAATCTAAAATATTTTAAAGCGGTATCATTATGCATGAATTGAAATTGAAGTAATCTGGACCAAAAAAGAAATTGAAGTAACCTGATAAAATGCCTCGTCAAACCCAATAAAATGATGATATGTCTTAAAAGCTGATCAGCAAGGACTCTGATGTCCCACGATGATTCAATTTTCTATTAGGACATTCATGTTAAAAGAAATGTCTCCTATAATAATTTTTAGTTGGCCCTCTAATATTTAAGAAATTCAAATATTCATTAGTCTTGGTATTTAAAAAATTAATATACTTATTAAATTGATAAGTGAGTATATTTTACAAGTTTTTTGGTCTGTTAACTTAATGAACAACAAATGAATAAAATAAATGTTTACTCAAAATAATGCACACATAGGAGAGAAATATACATAGATAAAGTTACAGTGTCAATAATTTTTGAGTTATGCCAATAATTATTGAAGAAAATCTAATAATTATCATTTGGTTAATTGTTTATTTTGCCTAATATTGACTCCTCCTATTTTAACAGTTATAAGTGAGAAATCATTTTAAACTATGAATATTGCCAAAATTAAGCTCAGTATAGAACATGAGTTTTTAATTGGTTGTTAGTCACTTATATTGAAAGAAATTAATATTGCTAAAAGATTTGATATTGATTCAATTATTAATGAATTTTACGAATATGAGCTCAACTATAATAAAGGAACGGTAAATTTAGTTTTTAAATTAAGAAACTTTTATTTAAATATCTTTACATTTATAATTATGGTCATTTCAAAAGTTAATTCTTGGATTGGCCTTTAAGTATTTGACTCCAAAATCAAATCCCAACCAAGTATTAATTTTGGTTATACTTTATTCGACCATCCTCTCTTCATACCTTGCCTTAAAGGCTTAAACTTCTTTTACATTAAAGTAAATAGGTGAAGATGTGATAATCTTTTGTTAAGTGATGTGGCGATTATTAGGTGTTACTGAGTGCTAATTAGGTGATGATGTGTTGCATTTACACTTCATTTGGAGCAAGAGAGAAAATAGAAAGAAAGAAAATATGAAAAAAGATAATAATGAGAAGAAAAAATAAAGAGAAAAATATGTTTTCTTTTTATAAGTTTAGATGAAAAGAAAAAAAAAGAAGAAATTGATATTTAATTTATTTATTTTTTATTTGGATACATTAAAAAGTGAAAGGAAAAAAATATAATTTAGTAAAATGGCATGTATGTCTTTCTTTCCATTTCATACAATCAATCAGGCATGGATGGAGGAAATTTAGTTATACTTCCTTTCCCGGTGCTGGACAAAAGACTAGGAGATTTATCAAGTTTTAGACATGGAAAATTCACTAAACTAGGCAAACTCAAGCATCTTTAGGTCAGCCTTTATTCTTCGATATTCTACAGGACTCATCTTTTTTTTTTATTATATGTCTTAATGTAGTTTATTATTACTTTTTATAATGTCTACAATTGCACTCACAAATTAAATATTTTGTAGTTAATATTAAGAGCTTTTTATTTACATGACTTATTAAAAAAGATAAAATATTGAAAATGATACATGAAAGAAGGTGAAATCAAGTATAATAAGGATATTTTATTCTTCTATCATGTTGTGTATCACTTAATTCAAAATCCTATCATCTCTAATATATACAAAAGATAGGTGATATATTTGTCAAATAAAAAAAATTCAAGATTAAGTATTTAAGAAATTAACAATATCAAAAAGGTGAATATTAAGTAACTTTTTTTAGCATGCTTAAATTTAATATATTCATTTTTTTTGCATTTGATAAAATTTTGATTAGTTTCACAAAATTGTATTTTATAGAGTTTTCATATGTGGAGTTTATGAACTTGACAATTAATTTGAAAATTTCATCATAGATGTGCATTTTGATAATGCAATTATAATATATAAATATATTTTTAATAATTATATATACGAATTAAATATATTATATTTATACAAATATGTGAGTTATAATTTTTTATATTAATATATGTTCATCCCACAGACAAAAATTTTTTGAATTAGTACTTGGATGGGATTTGATTTTGGAATCAAATACTGAAAGTGTAACCCAAAAAAAAAAATTCTGGATACGTTTCAGCATTGCCAACTGTGGCAATGAAGCAATATGCTTTAGAATCCATAAAGTAATTTTATACAGAAAACAGAGGAAACACTATCGTGAAAGAAACCCAACGAAGTACTACACTAACGTAAATTTATAACATTCAGCTCTCATCTTCTCATTTTCTTCTCACATCTGCCAAGAAAGTTTTCAAATGGGTCCCATGATAAACTTTTTTCTTTCTCTCCATTCGAAAAGGAAGAAATATTCAAATCTTATCTATTTTCTCCTTCTCTAATTTTTTTCATTTTCTCTCCGTTCAAACAAAAAATTAATCTCAATCTATTCTACGTATTAATACATTTTTTTTTCAATTTATCATATTGGTGTTCATTTTTTTAATCAAATAAACTTCAAAATCATTTTGTTATTTAAAAGTATTTTTTTCAAGAGTTTATTGAAACAAACTAGTACTAGACGCACTTTTTTATTTATTTATAAAGTTGCAAAGATTTTTTAAAACTTCTTATATTTAAGAAATAATGGCATCAAATTTCTTTCTTTTATTTTAATAAAAAATAGAATTGAGAAATGAGAAACTTGATAAAATGTATTACAAACGGACAACCCCAATGCCTAATTATAAAAATAGAAGTCCACATACAATATGAAATATGGCCTAAAAGTCCAGCGATTCGTTTTTCTTTTTATTTTTGATAACTGCAAATAAGAGACGCCTCGGACTAGTACAGCTCAATTCATGCCGACACATTTTGGATTATTTATTTTTTGTATTGAGTTTGACTAGGCCTTTTTTTTAGTGGATTTTTTTTTTACCATAAAATGATTGAAACCAATTATCAATTGATAACACCGTGAAGTATTTATCATATATACATATGTATAATTGTCATATTATTATTAAAATTATTAAATTATAACATTATTTATCATCTGAAAAACATTACCTTCATGGCAAAAGAAAAAAAAAGTTACCTTCAAGTCATTAGGTTGGCCCAACCCAACATATGTTAGTTCATTTCAAACTGCTTCAAAGTCAAGTTAGGCCGACCTAAAATCATGCAAAATATATATTTCACCTAGACTAACCCAACTCATTTATGGGGCCATTTTGACACCTACTGGCAGAGTAAGACAATTATGTTTGATCTCATGGTTTAAATATAACCCCACTTAATTTATTTATCAACATGTATTAAGATCTCATTTATTTTTTATTAAAAATATTAAGACAATGGCTAATGATTAACAAATTATAACTTGTTTGAATGCTTTGAAAAAATTAAACTTCAAAATATAAAACAAAAAAAATCAAAAATTAGTAAAATGATTTACTTTTCTTTCTGTTTTTCTCTATTCTCTATAATGGAATGGTAATATATACCATTATTTGAGTTTTTAAAAATAGGATAGAATGGAATGGAATTGGATAAACTCCATTCAATTCCATTCTACTTCATATCCCTATTTTTGTTCCTTCCCAAATTAAGAGTAATGGATGGAATCAACTAATACGTCTTACCATTCAATTCATTTTCATTATTTTCTATTGGAGTTTCTAAACAATGAAATGAAAACATTCCTTCATTCTATTGTTAAATATTCAAACAATGGTATGGAAACTTATTCCATTTCACCCCGTTCCATTCTATCATATCCCATTCTATTCCACTCACCACAAATATCCAAATAAAGCCATGATCCTAACTCCACCAGTGTACACGGGTATTATGAACTACACACTTTGGTGAATCCAGCTGGAAGAGTAGACGAGTCAAGTTAATTAAGCCATGAGTCAAGTCTATCTCTTCCACTCACTTTCACATGCAACTATTTGGAGAAGCAGCCAAGGATGACTTTAAAGTTTGAACCTCAAATTAGGAGTGTATATATGGGTGCATAGACAGAGGCCAAGAACTACATAGACTCGGCTTTGTAAAACTCAAGCAAATTCGGATTTTGAGGATTGGAGGCATCATTTCAAATACTACGTACGGGTAGGTTTTTTTTTTTTCTTTTATTGAAGGATTTTTTGTTGTGACTGATGCGATTATGGTTATTTTTGGTTTGAAATAAAGAGTTCAATGTTTTTGTTTTCATGATTTGGTTAAAAGGTGGAGTTTTGGGACAATTGTTGTACTGCTAGGCCTAAATGATTTTTAACAAGGTGCTTTGAGGACTAACATATTTAGAGGTTTAGAGCACCCGAAACCACAGCGGTTGTGTGAAAACAAATTAAGCTTATGTAAAGTACTTACAGTTCAATTCCATGGTGAAGTTATATAATACGTCTTTGGAAGAGGATGTTGTTGAAGTATTTGTCTTTGTAAGCTTGGATGATGGACGAAAGCAAATCAAGTTAAGGTCTGGATGACTTGTCCACCATTAGCACTTTGGAGTGTGTTCAAAATTTTAACTGACTTAAACTGTACGTTACATTTGGTGATGCAGTCTTTGAATGATGCATTTGTCTGTGCTAATTCATTTCTATAGATATTCTTTCTTTTTGTTCGGGATATTTTTTATCATTTGAAATTTTGTAAGCTTGTTCTTGATTTTGTGAACACCTTTTCGGTTTATTATTACTTCTATTTAAAAAAAAGCTTTTCGTACCAAAAAGAAAAAAAATATTTTCATCAAATATTTCACTTTATTTGAAGGATAGTAGACAAATGTTACTCAAAAATCTAAAATGAAAGTATAGTCAACAAATTAATTCAAGCGTAATATTACAAATCAAAGGGCAAAATCCAACAGAATGGTCGTCTCTAAGGAAAAGAAAGAGATAATGTTAATTTAAATAGCTTAAGAACATTGATGATTGGTCACCACCACTAGAATGCAATGAGGGCCTAGAAGAATATCCATCAGTGATACGTCTCCAATACGGGCACAGTAGCCATTTTGAAGTTTTCGTGCCTTTTTTATATATATACTTGTAGAAACATAATGTTGCTACTAGTAGCATAAGAACGTTGATGATAATCCACCACCACCAGAATGCAACAACGACGATCCAAAGCAGTATTTCGCATGCAAGCACACCAGAAAAATGATAGATAATAGTAGCTAGCCAGGCATTGTTTATTTGCTTGGAGGATAATTTTGACTAGTGTAATGGCATGTGTAAATATAGCTATAAGGAAAAGCAACATGATTGCACTCGGTTCTTGAAAAGGATTGGTGCTTGCGCTTGCTTCTTGAAAAGAATTGACACTTGAACTTTGAATTTCAATTAGCATTACCAGTAATGTGATTAGAAATCCGTAGACAGCATGGAGTGCAGTTGATGAATGGAAGCAAGAATTTTGTGAACTACACACACAATTTTAAAAAAGAAAAATCATTACTAGATCAATAAATGAAATTGGAAGAGGAGGTGTCAAAAGAAATTAACTTATAGCACCGAATCAAACCTTACAAATGTTATATGTAAAACCTAAACATAATATGATCAAATCTTCCACAACTTATATAAGTGATTTTTTTTTTTACAATTTTGAAAACAGTATTATAAATACAAGAATTAAAAATATACATATGTAGTAACTTCTTAAGCCTGTATTTTTGGCAATGCAGCAAAGCAAGCATAATTTTATGTATAAATTACTGAAGTTGATGTTGCTAATTATATTAAGGAACTTGGTAAATATGGATTATATAATATATATGCATTATTATCATCCAATTACGTGTTGTTAAATTATTAAAAGAATTTGATTAATGTAAAAAAATCATTTACACTGACGATAGATCAAAATTAATTCCATTGAATTATTATAATTAATACAGGAGACATTATAATTAAGAACCAAATTGAACCATAAAAACCATTACAAATTATGAATAAAATTATTATTGACTCTTGTATACCCTCCTCCCAACTTTAGATATATTAATAAATTCTCAAAATAAAAAATTATTAACTTAATGAGTATTAAAATCATATGTAACCTCACATAAGCTATGTAGCTTCTTATGAAAAACGTTTCAGTCGTATCGTAATACTGAAAAGTGAGATAACTTTTCTATGTACTTTTTGAAAAGTAAATAATTTCGAAACATACAAAGAGATAGATGTTAAAATTTAATAGGTAATTCATGATTGTAAAATAATGAATCAAATGACTATTGATATTTTCACTAATACAGCACGACAAAAAGTTTTCCTCAAAATAGGAATTTATTTTGGTTCATAATGATCTTTTTATCTGATGTTACTCTTTTTCACAGCTCATTTACATAATAAAAATTGCAGAGAAAAATTAGAAATGAAAATTTTTGAAAGGATTCGGATATATAAAAATAGCTGTCTAAAATTAGTATTTAATATTTGGTTCAGTTCATGTAATGGATGCTTTAGAACAGTAAATATTTATATTAGCAAATTGATTTTGAAAGGTTATGATTTTCATCTACAGATATATAATATCCAAAAAAAAGTATGGATCTATTATTCAAAATATATAAAGTTATATATTATATATATAAAATACCGGAGAAAATGATTTAGCTTTAATAAACTATTTTTCTTTTTATTATATAATCTAATATTAATTAGATCATTATTAAAATAATTTTTTTTGTTTATACTTAACAATTATATTTAAAATAAGGCATTTTTGTGGTACAGCTGAAAAAGAATGCCTTATTTTAAATATAATTGTTAATTGAAAACAAAAAAAAATATTTTAATAATGATATAATTAATATCAGATTATCAAGAAAATAAAACCAATAACTAGAATGGCGAAAATGGTAGAAGAGAAATACTTCCAATTAAAAAGAAATGGGACACTTATAAAGAAAATTATAAAATGTAGTGATATTTATGACGATGAATTATAACTTCTAAGTATTATTTTATATTAGTACTTCATTATAAATTGTTTTAATGGAAAATGGTGTAGATAGTAGGTTGAAAATGTTTGTTTTTTTCATTGAGAGGGACTTTATATTATAAGGGATTTGTTGTTACCCCAAAAAAAGAATTTTGGTCGCCCAAGTCAAAAAGAAAAAAGTTATAGTCACATATGCGAAGTCGGAAACTAAACATTAAAGTACTAAACACTCCCTTTTTGTTTTATTTTACTAAGTACTAACTTCCCTTTTTGTTTTAGTTGGAAAATATATGAATGGCCAAAAATTCATTTGCCATTTCGTAAAATCCAAATTCATTAGGAATTTCTTTTCTATGAAATCATATGTTTCGATGAAGAGAGGTTATAGTTGATTACTAATTGGATCTCGTCACATATTCTTTCTCAAAAATGAATGAAGACTAAGAAAGGTTTATAGGAAACAGTTCAAACCTCAAAACACAAAATCATGATATTATTAGTATAGTTTCTTTTTTTTTATAAAAAAAATTTAAATTAAAAGAAAAGTTTGCCTTAGTTCATTATCAAAGTATGCTTTCAGGCTTATTTAATACTTAAAGAAGTACTTACAAATATTTTATTAATAGAAGAATTTAATAAGGTATTATTAATATGAGCTTTAAGTATAAGCAATGATATTAATAGAAGAAGAAACTTTACGAGAAAACAAAATGAGAAGATGAAAGCATAAAATTAAACGAGAAAGAAAAAGAGGAAAATATAACTAAGAGTGTACCTTAGTGTCTCTGATAGTGTGCTGCTGTTACTCTTCAGATGATCTATTGATTCTTGTCCCACATAAACCATGATAAACATGGAGTCAATGTTTATAATGAAATCTCGGCGGGACATGTCTTGTGTTTATGGAAGGAGAAAATCAGTCGACTATGGAACCTATTCTAAATAAGGGAAGATATATATATATATATATATATAAGAAAGGTAACCGGAAATTTCTGAGCATCATGTAGAAAGATGATCTTTTCAAGTCTCTGGGAGTGATCTTTATAAGTCTTTTGGGGGGGGGGGAGTGTGGGAAATCTATGGGCCTACAGAAGAACGAAAAATGCACTTGTCGTGTACTGCGTCACCCGGGGGGGCGGGGTGGGAAATCTATAGGCTACATGAAGAACGAAAACCTGCGTCATATGACGAGGTTCAAGTCAAGGTGGGGGGTGTGGTAAATCTATGGGGTCTACATGAAAAGAAAAACGCACTTTCTATGGGCCTACATGAAGAAAGAAAAGCGCACTTGTCGTGTACTGCGTCACCAGGGGGTGTGGGAAATTATGGCGCTACATGCAGAACGAAAACCTGCGTCATATGCGAGGGTATCAAGTCTCGGGGGGGGGGGTGTCGGAAATCTATGGGCCTACATGAAGAAAGAAAAACGCACTTGTCGTGTACTGCGTCACCCGGGGGGGTGTGGGAAATCTATGGGGCCTACATGAAGAACGAAAAACGCACTGATCGTGTACTGCATCATATGACGATGGGATCAAGTCTAGGACATGTATTTCTGTTATTATGAAATTTATAAATGAAGAAGTTAATGGTGAGATTATCATTATCTTTTTCGTGGTGACAAGCTTATATGTGTTTTTAAAAAAAGAAATTTGTCTATTTTTCAAAATTTCGAAAGAGCATAAAAATACATAAAAATTCTTGAATTAAAATAGAAAAATAAATGTAAATTCAGTTAATTCGAAAATGTTAAGATCTTTGACGTATGAACTCAGGAAGAGGGGTTGATCCGTATCATCTTAACTTGCTTCTGATTTCTGTATTTTTTTAAGAATACCGAGTTGGGGGGGGGGTGATCTTAACAAGGGGTGTGGGAAATCTATGGGGGTGGGGCCTACATGAAGTTGTATGGGGTCTCCATGAAGAACGAAAAACATCATAGACGCAGTATAGAAATGTTGGGATCTACATGAAATTTTGTTTTAGATTCTGCATGAGGAAGTCTACATCGGAGAGGAACGACAAGTGCGTTTTGTTCTTTTGAATTGTAAAACAAAACATTTTCAACCAGTTGAAAAAAGTAAAAAACGGATGCGTCCACCATTAGCACTTTGGAGTATTCCCAAAATTTTAACTAGCTAAAACAGTTCGTGAGATTTAGGGATGCACTATTCTGTGCTTTGACTGTTCATGCTTTCCTTTTGTTCGCCATATTTTTTTATCATTTGAAATCTTGTAAGCATGTCCTTGATTTTCTAAATACCTTTTTGATATATCATTACTTATATTTAAAAAAAATTACATTTTCGTGCCAAATAGAAAAAAAAAATCTTTTCATCAAATATTTCACTTTATTTCAAGGATATATTTCACTCAAAAGTTTAAAATGAAAGTTTGAGTGATAAATTAATCAAGCGTAATAATACAAAATAAAGAACAAAACCTAACACAATGGTTGTCTCTAAGCAAAAGAAAGAGATAATGTTAATTCAAATAGTTTAAGAACATTGATGATAGAACAACACTGCCAAATTGCAACGACGAGGGTCTAGTAGAATATCTAATACCAACACATCTCCAACACCGGTACAATAGCCATTTTGAAGTAATTATGCCTTTTTTATATATGTATACTTGTAGAAACATAATGTTGTTATCAATAGCATAAGAACATTAATGATAATCCACTACTATCAAAATGCAATGGCGATGGTCCAGAGAAGTATTTTCTAGGCAAGTACCCTAGAAAAATGGGAGATAATAGTAGCTGTTAAGGCATTGTTATTTGATTGGAGTATTATGTTTACAACTAATGTACTAGCATGGGTAAATATAATTATAAGGAAAAGCAACATGGTTGTGCTTGGTTCTTGAAAAGGATTGATGCTTGAACTTTGAATTTCAATTAGCATCATCTACAATGTAATTAGAAATCCGTAGCATGGAGCGCAATTGATGAATGGAGGCATGAATTTCATGAACCATGCACATAATTTTAAAAATGAAAAATTGTTATCAGATCAATAAATGAAATTGGACGGGGTGGGGATAAAAAATATTAAATTAAGCATGTCCAAAAAATTGGTCACAAACCACCGGTTTGGTTTGATTTAATGTAGTTTATAAGGAAAATGCTAGAGTCAATATTCTTTTATTAAAATTGTTGATAGAATGATTTGGAATGCTTATTAACTCTTGAATAGGTGAGTGGTCACTATCACTTCATTCCATCCAACAACTACATTTAAATCTAGTTAAATTTTGTAAAAAATCGTGACTATTTTTACTGATTATGTTGCATTACTCAGGTTATAAAAGAAAAAAAATTATATGCTTTGGTTCACAATTTGGGAGTTGAAACTGAATTATAGCACCGAACCATACCATACAAATATTATATATAACACCTAAACTTAATATCATCAAATATCACACAAATTATATAAGAGATCTGTTTTACAAATTTTAAATCAGTATTATAAATAAAAGAATTAATAGTATACATATGTAGCAACTTAACCCCCCTTATTTTAAGCTTGTAATTATGGCATGGAGGAAGGCAAATATTTTATATATTAATTACTAAGTTGATGTTGCTAATTATGTTACTGAACTTAGTAAATATGACTTATATATTAACTACTTTAATTATTGTTTAAAAACATGTTAAAAATTATTTAATTTATGTTATTTGTTAGTTAAAAATATGTTTGTATTATTCTATTATATTAGATAATATTTAATTATATACTCTTTAAATATTAAAACAGACTTACGTTATATTAAAAATACAAAGCATTTTTTTTATAGTATTTTCTTAAAATAATTTTCTTCTTTATTTAGGTATTTTTGATTCAATCGCTTAATCTGCGTTTGGACCGCTGACTCGATGATGCAGCCCTCTAATCGGGTTGATTTCTAATCCGAGTTATACAGCTATGCTAAGAGGGTAAAGATGAAGATGCTATTTTTAAAATTTTGTATGTTTATTTAGAATTATTTGATAAAAACCTGCTAATTTCTTATAAATTGTATTAGATTATTGTTTTCAAATTTTAAGTTCAATCATGCTTTTTTCATATTTGGAGTTTATTTTCACTATCTGAGTGTTAATAGTAATTATTAGATATCAATTATAATTTCTATGTTGGGATATAGCTGATGACTAACCCATCATAGAACTTCCAAAAACTTGAGAGCCACACATATACAGGAGCAGATTTCCTTCCTAAAATGATAAAGGAATTATAAGTCAAATTATGTGACAAAGCAAATAAGTTGAATTTGTTAAATATATTGTCTAACAAATTTTTCCCATAAACACATTTATTGTGAAAAATAATAGTCAATAAATGTTTAACAAATCATCTTCAATATTGATACCTTCTAAAAAAAAAGGTAAAGTACCCATAGTAACACCCAAATTTTATACTGTATATATTAAAATTAAATCCTTAAAAGTTGAAAATCTTATAAATAAAAACTAACAAATATGATATTTATGAATAATGAAATGTATTATCACTTTTGATTTATTTTTATTATATAATTATAATGTTTTGCACTTTCCCATTCCTCAAAACTCACTTCCACTTTATCTCTAAAATTAATTAATTGGAGAACACTTATTTTTTTTAAAAAAAAGTATTTCAATATTTTTTAAGTGTGTTTCGATATAACTTTAAAAAAGTATAAGTTAAAAAAGTTCATTTATCACTTTTTTTAAATGTTAATGATCACCAGCTTTTAGAAAAAGTGAAAAGATAATTAATTTTTAATATAATATTTTGATAAAAATATCATTTACTTTTATTAAAAATTATATCATATGTCCTCTCGTTTTTCCTTTCCTTACAAACCATATTCACATAAGTTCCCTTGACTCTCTAATTTACATTCTAAACAACACAATTATTGTGTCATAATCTCTAAAATTGAAGCCTAGCTTACATGACCATACTATTTAAATAAAGTGAAAGAGAATAACGTTGACAATATATTGTTAAGCTTTTGGTATATACAATTGGACATATTTGTATTGCACTTATGAGATATTGACTTAACGAAAATGAGCTATATCTTCAGGTATAAGACTGGGGTTCAAGAGTCTATTTATATACAGGAAAAATTTGAGATTTAATTCTACTATACTCCTAATACATCTATTATAAGATAATTATCCTAAGTTAATCGAGTAAATTATTAATGACCTTAAAATATTTAATTTATCCTTTTAAGCGAAAATAAAATTAAAACAACTACAAAAATAATTAAATGAAAATATTTATAATTTTGACTTACTTTGTGTGCCTATACATCTCCATGTTCAATGGTAAGTTAAAGCCACATAATTTTTTTTAAAAAATAGTTGTTGGCTGGTTAATTTTAAATTAAAAAGAAATTATCAAATTACTTGAATAGAGAATGATTCTTAAAAAAAATATTAAAATTATTAAATTTACTTAGTAGGATTTAAGGTAGCATAAGGCCATGCTATAAACCCCCAGAGACACATCGAAAGTGACATGAAAACACGTAAACACAATTGACTAAAGCATTTTTTTTAATTAAAGATGTAACACATTATTGCCAAATGACATCACAAAATAGCTACAAATATTGATTTCAAACGAAATATTAAAAGCCAGGAAAAAAAAAAGAAAAAGAAACAAATAGAACTTACTCTAATTTTTTTATTTTAATATTTCTTAATTTTTTTCTTTTCTATATTTTCTTTCTTACTTTTTCTTCTTCTTATTTTTCTCCACTTCCCACGTAAATATCTCATTCTTTTATTTTTCATAAAAAAATATATTACCCTATCTTATCTCTTTTCTTTCTCTTTTTGTTTTCTCCTTTTTTTTTCTCTAACCGTAGCACCACTCTTATTTCCTCTCTTTCTTGTTCACACAGCCAACTCTCTTTTTTTGGGCATTTTATTTATTTATTTTTTTTCATTTCCTTTCACATCAATTTCCTCTAACCCCCTATCTTTTTCGGCTACTGTACATTCAGATGGCGCTCCAATGAAAGATAATTAAATTTATAAAAAAAAGTAAAAATTATTATTAATTTTTATTTATTAAAAAATAATTAAAAAAATTTTTTAAAAATAAAGTAGTCTTTAAAAATAAGATTAAATTTGAGAGTCTAATTATGCACAGAAAAATATAAGAACTTAATTTTATTGCACTCGTAATACATAGATCTAGGAGTAAAAATAAGTCATGCAGTCTGTTAGGGGTCTACAGCATGACTTATATTTGGCCTGACCTGGCCTGGCTTGTTTATGATTTAGGCCAAGTTTAAATTTTTTTTAAAGTCTATTTAATTAAAAAAATCAAGCCGTAGACATTTAGAAAGGCTTATTAGGCTTGACAGACTGGCCTGTTTACAACATATAATTTTAATTATAATATATATATATATATATATATATATAATATTTGTATAAATATCAATTTTATAAAATAAATTTAACAAAATTCCCAAACTAGGCTTTTAAGCCAAGCCATGTTTTTATTTTTTTTCAAACAAGTCAGGCCAGGCCAGAAAAATAATCTATCACAGGTAATAGGCCAGGCTCAAGCCAATTTTTGCAATGTAAGCCAGACCTATTTAAGCCAAAGCCTGACCTGACCTAACCTATTCTCATCCCTACATACATCTTAAGACAGTTATCCTAAAGCTAATTATACAAAGATGATTATGACCTCAAAATATATTTAATTTACCCTGAAAAGTGAAAATAAAGAATAAGAAATAATGATAAAAAATAACAAAGGATTAAATAAAAATATTTACAATTTTAACTTGCCTTTGTGTGCTTACGTATCCCCACGTTTAATGAAAAATTAAAAACACGTAATTCTTGTAGAAAATGTTTGTGTGTTGTAAGATTTTAAGAAAAATTCAGGATTGATTAGATTAAAAAATGCATTGTAATAAAAATGAAAATGTTAAATTAATTTTAAAAGAAGGTGATTGATTGTAGATTGGTTTAATTATTGATAAATTCCTACAGGATTTGGTCATGAATTACTCATACAGTCATCTTAAAAATAGGTCAGGACGACTTACTCTTCAAAACTCACTAAACGCGCTTATCTAATTATTAATGAAAACCCTATAAGATTAGATCATGAATTACCTATAGAGCCATCTTGAAAATAGGTTAGGGAGACTTACTCCTCAAAATCTCTAATCAAGCTTATAGGGGTGTCCATTGGGTTGGATCAACCAGTGAACCCACGGGTTTTAACCTAACTCAACCCATAATTAATAGGTTGGACTGGGTTTGCGGGTTGGATTGGGTTTAAAAATTTTTAACGCAATGATGATAGGATGAGTTGCGAGTTAAAAAAATTTCAACCCACTCAACTGAATCCAACCCATCTTTTTATTTTTAAAATAAAAAAATATTATTTTTTTAATATTCAACTTACTAAACTTAATGATTTTTCTTTTTTCATCTCTCAGATTTTATGTAGCTTATTGCATTTGACTTTTGAGACTTATATTAGTATTTCTTATATTTAACATTAAGATTTATTATGTTATGTTTATGACTTGTGACTTATTGTATTTAACTTTTACTTTATTTAAAACTTCATATGTCATCTTTAGTTGGGACTTAGTAAGTTATTTATTATGATGTATGATAAATTTTCCATTTTTGTATTAATTTTGATATTTATTTTAGTAGATAAATTTTTTTTAATATATGTCAGACTTACGGGTTCAACCAACCCCAATCCACTCATGCCCAGATTGGGTTGGTTTGGGTTTTAGAAAAAAAAATTTTAACTCAACACAATCCAACCCACTACTTTGATGAGCGGGTTGGGTGCAAAATCACCCCAAATCCAACATAACCTAACTTAATCCAAATCACGGACACCCTTACACATTTATCTAATTTTTAAGAAAATTCTACAAGATTAAATCATGAATTGTCCACGGAACGATCTGAAAAATAGGTAAGGGATATTTACTCATGAACATTTACTAAATGCGCTTATCTAATCATTAATGAAAACTTTACTAAATAAGGTTATGGATTTCCTACAAAGTCATCCTGAAAAATAGATCAGAAAAATTTACTTCTCAAAACCTTCTATAGCGCTTAACTAATGATTAACGAATTCTCATAGAATTAAATCATGAATTACTCATACAGTCATCCTAAAAGATAAGTAAGGAAGTTTTACTTTTCTGAACCTATAAATATGCTTATTTATTTGACAAAGAAAAATATCACTTTTATTAAAACTGTCATTTTAATTTTTTGACCAAATCACCTATAAAAGAGTTCAATGTTTTTGTTTTCTTGATTTGGATAAAAGGTGGAGTTTTGGGACCAATTGTTGTACTGCTAGGCCTAAATGATTTTTACAAGGTGGTTGAAGAACTAACATATTTAGAGGTTAGAGCACCCGAAACCACTGCGGTTGTGTGAAAACAAATTAAGGTTATGTAAAGTATTTACAGTTCAATTCCATGGTGAATTATGTAATACGTCTTTGGATGAGGATATTGTTGAAGTATTGTCTTTGTAAGCTTGGACGATGGACGAAAGCAAATCAGGTTAAGGTCTAGATGACTGTCCACCATTAACATTTTGGAGTGTTCAAAATTTTAACCGACTTAAACAGTTCGTGAATTTGGTGATGCAGTCTTGAATGATGCATTTGTGTATGCTAATTCATTTCTATAGATATTCTTTCTTTTTTATTTGGGATATTTTTTTATCATTTGAAATTTTGTAAGCTTGTTCTTGTTTTGTGAACACCTTTTTGGTTTATCATTACTTCTATTTTAAAAAAAATGCTTTTCGTACCAAAAAGAAAATAAAAATCTTTGCATCAAATATTTCACTTTATTTCAAGGATATTAGACAAATGTTACTCAAAAATCTAAAATGAAAGTATAGACAATAAATTAATTCAAGCATAATACTACAAATCAAAGGGCAAAATCCAACAGAATTGTCATCTCTAAGGAAAAGATAGTGATAATATTAATTCAAATAGCTTAAGAATATTGATGATTGGCCACCACCACTAGAATGCAACGAGGGCCTAGAAGAATATCCAACAGTGATACGTCTCCGATACGGGCATAGTAGTCATTTTGAAGTTTTTGTGCCTTTTTGATATATATACTTGTAGAAACATAATGTTGCTACTAGTAGCATAAGGAACGTTGATGATAATCCACCACCACCAAAATGCAGCAACGATGATCCATAGCAATATTTCACATGCAAGTACTCCAGAAAAATGAAAGATAATAGTAGCTGGCAATGGCAAGGCATTGTTATTTCCTTGGAGAATAATTTTGACTAGTGTAATGCATGTGTAAATATAGCTATAAGGAAAAGCAACATGATTGCACTCGGTTCTTGTAAAGGATTGGTGCTTGCGCTTGCTTTTTGAAGAGAATTGATGCTTGAACTTTGAATTTCAATTAGCGTTACCAGTAGTGTGATCAGAAATCCGTAGACAGCATGGAGTGCAATTGATGAATGGAAGCAAGAATTTTGTGAACTACGCACACAATTTTAAAAAAGAAAAATCATTACGAGATCAATAAATGAAATTGAAAGGGGAAGTGTTAAAAAAAATTAACTTATAACACCAAACCAAACCTTACAAATGTTATATATAAAACCTAAACATAATATGATCAAATCTCCCACAACTTATATAAGTGATTTTTTTTACAATTTTGAAAACAGTATTATAAATACAAGAATAAATTAACATATGTAGTAACTTATTAAGCCTATATTTTGGCAATGCAGCCAAAGCAATATAATTTTATGTATAAATTTCTGAGTGATGTTGCTATTATATCAAGGGACTTGGTAAATATGAATTATATAATATATATGCATATCGTCCAATTATGTATTGTTTAATTATTAGAGAATTGATTAGTGTAAAAAAAAATTTTACTTGATAATATATCAAAATATTCATTGAGTTATTATAATTAATACAGGAGACATTATATAAGAACCAAATTGGACCATAAAAACCATTACAAATTATGAACAAAATTATTATTGACTCTTGTATGCCCTCCGCCCAACTTTAGATATATTAATAAATTCTCAAAATAAAAAATTATTAACTTAATAAGTAGTTATCAAGTCCAACTCCAACTTTATCAAGTCTTGACTCTTCTCAAATTGATTTCTCTTGGCGTTTGTTGTTGTCTTGTCACAATATGTAGAAAAATCTTGTTCTTTAAATGTTTCAGACTTCTAATATTGTCTTCATGAGATCTTCAGCTTTATCATATTTAGTCTTGACCTTTTTCAAGTTCTGGATGCTGACTTTTCAGATTAACTTTATCAAGTCTTCCTTGAGTCTTCTCATTAATTTTTAGTGATCCTTTAGCCATCCAATGATCTTTCTCATCAATAATATTGAGGTTTGCACACTAAAGCTTAGAAGAAAATCTCACAAAAAAGTATTAATTCAGTTAAAAATGTTAAAGCAATAAATCAATATTTCAATATAATTTGTTAATTGTCAAAATAAATAGAAAGAATTAACTTAAAAGGGTTTTGGACCTTCCAAACTCCCTTACAGTCACACAGTCATAGCACTCAAAGGCAGCGCATTCTACCCTTACAGCACCACATCTCGCGGTTTCACTCACCCACCGATACACATAGCCTCACACAGCACCAAAACCGAGCACCCACCACAGCCCCTGCTTCTGCACAAAACAGAGCACCGTCCACACAAGACACACACAACATCCCACGCCATTGCACTGCCACACCCCCAACCAACACATGGATACCCTGTACACTTGCACACACTCAAGAATCACAGCCCCTGCACACACTCTGTTTCTTTACCCACACTCACGAGCCAGCACTACAGCACATCCAGCACCGTTACTAACAAAAGCGCACACTCTTCTGCAGCCAAGCCCCCAGCCGTGACCATGGGATCTGTTTTTATATTTTATTTTTATTTATTTATCTGATTAATAATATTTCTAGGTCAATTCATTTGGGCCAATTTTATCTTTGTTAAATTGTTTGTGGCATGGTAATATTTTGTTTGGGTTTGGGTCAGAACACTTGGTCTAGTTTAGGTTTGATTAGACTTTGTTTTGAGCTTAGGTTAGTGAATTGAGCTAATAAAAATTGAATAAAAGATAACAAAAATAATAAACAAAAAATAAATTTTGATAAATGAGTGTGCCATACTTGTTGATATTTTTGACAGCATTTTAGTCGTCATTGCAAATCATTTTAATTTTGTCCTATTACTTGTATGTGGTGAAAATAAAATAGTAACTTATCTTTTTATTTATGTTTTTTTTCAATAATTTAAATAGAAAATTTTAATTAAATGTAATGTTTTTTTAATCATTAAAATAAACGCATTTAGAAGTTTTAAGGAATAAGTTTCCCTCACTTATTTTTTAAGATGGCTCTGTGGGTATAATCAATGACCCAATCTTGTAGGATTTTCATTAATCATTAGACAAATGCGCTTAGAGGTTTTGAGAAGTTAGTCTCCTTAACCTATTTTTCAAGATGGCTCTGTAGGTAATTCATGACCCAATCTTATAAAGCTTTTGTTAATAATTAAATGATGCGTTTAGTGAGTTTTGAGGAATAAGTGTCCCTAACCTATTTTTAGGATGACTCTGTAGGTGATCCATGACCTAATCCTATAAGAATTTGTTAATAATCAAACCGATCAACAAAATCAATTACTTTCTTTTAAAATTAATTTAGCATTTTTAATGATCAATCAAACATTTTCATTTTCATCAACAAAGTATTTTTAATCAATCTTTAATTTTCTTTAAAAGCCTTCAAAACACAAACATTTTATACAAGAACTGCATGACTTTGATTTTTCATTGTATGTGAGGATATGTAAGCACACAAGTTAAACCAAAACTATAAATATTTTCATTTAAATTTTTGTTTGTTTTTATCATTCTTTGTCATTTGGTATTTTTATTTTAGGGGGTCAAATAAATACTTTCATGAGGTTATTTAATTTGTATAATTATCTTTAGGGTAATCGTCTTTATACGGATGTATCAGGGGTGTAGTAGGATTAAGTTCTTATCCTTCTTTATACATAATTAGACTCCCAGACTTGATCTCATTTTTAAAGACCAGTTTTCTTTCAAAAAAGAGTTTTTTTTAATTATTTTTCTATTTAAATAAAAATTGGTAGCGACCCCTAAATTTTTACATAAATTTAGTTGCCTCTCATTGCGGTGGCCTCCGAGTACATTTTTACAGGGTCAAAATTACCTGCTAAAATCATTGTTGCATTGAACATGTCAAGATGTTCTTGTGGAATCATATAACTCAATTGTATTTGGTAATCTAAAATTATTAGGCAATAGAACATACATTATAAAATTTAAAAATGGATGAGAAGAAGAATACATAACCCAATTTTGTGTGTGACCATTGTGATCCTCAGGTTGTTCATGATTTTGGGTTTCCCCTCTTTCTTCTCTGTTTCCTTGGGATTGTTGAGCCAACTCATCCAGTTGTTGTTGCATTCTTTGTATGGTATTCATGAGAGTGTGAATGAGCGCTTCATTTGCATTTTTTCCATTGTTAGAATGAGCGATTCTTGGGATAATTGCTGGTGGTTTTTTTGGCTGCGAGTTCTGGCCATACTTGTTACACTTGCTTGATTATCCTGAAAATGTTAGAGAAACTATTGTGGTTTTGGGACAGTTTTAACTATTCCCATAGATAGCGCCTGATGTTCCTTCCTTCTACCTCTAAGTCGGTTGGAGCCTCCGCACCTAGGTCGGTCGAAAGTGATATCGTGACTGCGTGATGGCTGATAAATGTAGATGTGGGGGGTGGTACTTGCAAGGTACTCTGATGCTTAAGTCAGAATGAGAGCGATATAGAGAAGAGATATTAGAAAGTGAACATACTTAGAAATGTGCTCCTTGGTGGATTTATGTAGACAAGGTGTCATTGATGTTATGCTAAAGGTTATGGGCAATGATTGTACCGAGGCTAAAATCTGGGAGACAATAGCATTGGGGTTAGAATCCAAGCATTTAACACGGGATTTTAGAGAATATTCTTGATTTTAGCACGTGTTCCATGTGGGTGGCTAATGAGTCTATCCTGGGCTTAGACGGCACAAGAAAGAGAATAAAAATATGTGAAATTAAATGACTAATTTTAAATTTTTCTTAATTTGTGTTTGCATGACATTTATAAGAAATAAATGTATGAACAAGAAAAATAGATTGCATGAGCAGAAAAAAAATTTTGGGAGAGAGAGACTCTTACTTTTAATTATTATAATAGATTTATTTTCCAAACTATTACACTAATTTATGTAAATTAATATTTGTGTAGAATAATTTTGATTGATTAGTTTTAATTTTTTTAATTTGTGTCTGCATGAAATTTCTAAGAAACAAATACATAAGCAAGAAAAATAGAATGCTTGAGTTGAAATTTTTTTTTGCGAGAGAATCTTACTTTTAATTATTATAATAGATTTGTTTCCGAAATTATTAAACTAATTTATGTAAGTAATTTGTGTAGAACAATTTTGATTGATGACTTTTAGTTCTTCTTAATTTTTGTATTCATAAAATTTGTAAGAAACAAATGCATGAGTAAAAAAAAAATTTAGGAGAAACTTTTACTTTTAATTATTATTAGATTTGTACCCATGTGATACATGATAAATTAATTTGTTATAAAAAATAAATAAAATATTATTAATTAGTAATAATCTATCATACCTATTTAAACTAAAAGACTAAAAAATACATAATTCACCAAACTAATTAAATCATTAAATATAAATATGTGACTATAATTATAATTATTTAATAAATAAAAAAATTAATAGATGATTTTATTTTAATAGGAGAACTTACCAAAACTAATATTTGTTATGGGATATTTCCTGTCAGCATGAAGAATGATCGTGTGCTTGGTCCTATTCGCAATCCTAAAATTGGGCAGCTGCTAGATTATATGACGAGTGGAGAGCTGTGTGAATCACGATCTTGTCAGTCATAAGCTTTTCTTTCTTTCAGCTGTAAGGGTACAGTTTGGCTTAGAAGGTAATCTTTTACACATAAATTCCAAGTTTCCAAGTTATATGGTTAAGAAAAGAAATTACTAGGTTAATTTTTTTTTTCGTCTCATGGCAGTCATATACAAGATTCAAATTTATCAAGAGATCAAAATGGTCCTAAATGTCGAGGAGGAATTTATTTTAAAAAAATAACCAAGGAACCACCAAAAGTGTTAATTGATCATCTTTGCAGTTCATAATGGTAATTGGGATTGAGGAATATGCTATTGAAATTGATAAGGGCAGCCTTATTTGTTAATTAGTATTTTATTGTCAATAATACACACAAATAGCATAACAAATACGGGAAGAAAAATGCACTAGATTCAGAAAACACATAAAATTAGATAATATTACACATTCCACTTGCAGTACATCCTCTAACACATAATAAATATCGTGTGATTGTATTATTTTAATCAATCGTAAAATGTAACAAAGATATTAAATTTAATTCATTGTCAATATAAATTTTTTTATAATATTATCTAATCACGTGTGGTTAATTATTAAAATTTTTTGGCTAAAATAATATTTATTTAAAAAATAAAAAATATAGTAACCTGTAATCGATAGTATAAATTTTTTTTACATTGAATCAAAATTAAATCTAAAATACTTTAAAGCAGTATCATTTTACACGAATTGAAATTGAAGTAATCTGATTCAAATGCCTCGTCAAACCCGATAATCAAAAGATGATGATGTGTTTTAAAAACTGACTAGCAAGAACTCTGATGTCCAACGATAATTTAATTTTCTATTAGGACATTCGTGTTGAAAGAAATGTTCCCTACAATAATTTTTAATTGGCCCTATAATATTTAAGAATTAAAATATTCATTAGTCTTAGTATTTAAAAAATTTATATACTCATCAAATTGACAAGTAAGTATATTTTACAAGCTTTTTGGTCTATTAATTTAATGAACAAATAAATAAAACAAATATTTACTCTAAAATAAGACACACATAAGAGAGAAGAATACATATATAGATAAAGTTAACAGTGTCACTATTTTTTGAGTTATGCCAAGAATATTGAAGCAAATCAATACTTACATTGGGTTAATTGTTTGCTTCCTAATATTGATCTCCCACTGTTACAAGTGAGAAATCATTTTTAACTATGAATATTGTCAAAATCTTAGAAATAATATAGAACATGGTTTTTACTGATGTTTAGTCAACTATATTAAAAGAAATATTGCTAAAAGTTTATATTGATTAATTATTAATTGAATTTTTACGAATATGAGTTCAACTATAAAACAGAACAGTAGATTTAGTTTTTTAAATTAAGAAATTTATTTAATATCTTTACATTTATAATTATGGCTGTTTCAAGAGTTAATTCTTGGATTCGTCTTTCAGTATTTCATTCCAAAATCAAATCCCAAGCAAGTATTAACTTTGCCTGTAATTTATTCTACCATCCTCTCTTCATACCATGCCTTAAACTTCTTTTATAGTAAAGTAAATAGGTGAAGATGTGATATTCTTTTGTTAAGTGATGTGGCAATTATGTGTTACTTAGTGCTGATTGGGTTGATGATGTGTTGCATTTACACTTCGTTTGGAGCGAGAGAGAGAAAATAGAAGGAAAGAAAATAAGAAAAAAGAAAATGATAAGAAGAAAAAATGAAGAGAAAAATATGTTTCTTTTTATAAGTTTAAATGAAAAGATAAAGAAAGAAAAAAAATGAGATTTAATTTATTTATTGTTTATTTGGAATTATATAAAAAAGTGAAAGGAAATAAAATATAATTTGGTAAAATGACATGTATGTCTTTCTTTCCATACAATCATGCATGGATGCAAGAAATTTAGTTATACTTCCTTTTCCAGTGTTGGATAAAAAAACTAGGAGATTTATCAAGTTTTAGACATGAAAAAGTCACTAAACTAGTCAAACTAAAGCCAATTTAATTCAGCCTTTTATTCTTCAATATTCTACAGGACTCATCCTTGTTGCTGGCATATCATCGTGCAAAGGGACGGATCCATGTGTAGAGAAGTGGAGGCACTGGAGAATTTTTTTTTTATTATACATCTTAATGTAGTTTATTATTATTATTGCTTTTTATTATGTCTACAATTGTACTCACAAAATATTTTGTAGTTAGACATGGGCGATGGTACAAGACCAAAACAACCACAGGGGGAAGATACGCATTATGACCTCTGGACGTTGATGCAAAAGAGAAGGGGAAGACCACAGAAGGATCAGAGGGACCATGTGGGGGAGAAGCAGGGGGTCACAGGTGCGTCAGAATCGAGGTTCCAAACTCTTGAGGGATTGGTTGACGTGGAAAAACTGACAACAGTTGGAACTGAATTGGTTAGGAGGACTATTGGAAGTAGAGGCACGTGAGGGAAATAAAGGGAATAAGTCGAGGGGGATTATGGAGCAAAATCGGATGGCACAGGAGAATGACAACAGGATTAAAAATACTTAAGCAAACTGTGAGGAGACACATGTGGTGGCAAAAGGGAACAAAGTAGTTCCAAAATGGTAGCCAGGAGAAAGTCCAAAGAGGGCCCAGGGAGGGAAAATAATTGGAGTGAATTAAGGCTGGATCATTTAGGGAGGAATGAAAGCCGAAACGAAAAGGAAACAAATGCGATGGAGATGGACCATGATGCAACCTGTGGGTTAAACAATTCATTGACCTTATATAGAAACCCACCAAAGCCCCTAGACATTCGCAGAGTGCAGAATGAAGGGAAAAGTAGGGGGGAGACATGCAAATGGATGAGATGGCACTGAATGAGAGCTTGGAGGCAAGTAACGAGGTGACCATGAATGTAGATTGATGCTTTATGGACTACAACAAAAATATGTTTATGTGGAATTGTAGAGGGGGTGGGAGTCCTGCTTTTTTCAGATTTGTAAAACTGTATATAGATGGGATTAGGTGTAGTATTTTGGTTGTTATGGAATTGAGAGTTCATCCGGAAAGGTTGAGAAACACCATTAATATGTTAGGTTTTGATGGTTATGATTACCAAGAGGGAGTTGGTTATGCTGGAGGAATAGCTATAGCTTGGAGGAAAGATATTGTGGAGGTGACAGAGGCTAAGAAGGATTATCAGTTTATGCTTGTGAAAGTCCAGTGCTTGCAGGAGAAAGCTTGGCAGTTCACACCGGTTTTTATGCTAATCCTTGTGAAGAGTATAAAAAAACCTTATGGGAGGAATTGAAAAGGAATTGCCAGCAACATGAAGGCAAGAATGGTTGGTAGCTGGTGATTTTAATGATATAATGAATATTACTGAAAAAAAGGGGGGAGGAGGCTTTAACAGAGGGAAGTTTAATTTGTGTAAATGAAAGAATTAAGAATTGTAGTCTTATTGATTTGGGGTAGTTCCGGATCCAAATTCACTTGGAGTGGCCCCAAAGTGGAAGGCAGAGAAAGAGTGTTTGATAAGGTTAGATAGAGCTTTAGCTAATGCAGATTTGGAGGTTGAGATTTGAAGATGTGATAATTAAAACTCTTCCAAGAGTGCAATTTTCAGATCATCATCCCCTTTTGATTTGCTTGGAGGGTCTGAAGCAGGATGAAGAGGAATAGGCCTTTCAGGTTTTGAAACTTGCTTGGTGCACGCATGAAAATTATATTTCAACAGTGGAAGGTAATTGGAGTTCTAGTAACACGGTTAACAGAAAATATATGTAGTATGGCCGACAGTTTAAAGCAATGGAACATTAATGTGTTTAGGAAATATATTAAAAAAAAAAAAAGAAAAGGTTGTTTATTAGCAAGGATTGGAGGGTATCCAAAAGAAGCAAGAAGTAAATAGTAGAGGAAATCTGTATCTGGAGAGATTAGAGAGAAAGCTCCATGAGGAGCTTAATAAAGTCTTGTATAAGGAGGAGCTCATGTGGCATCAGAAATCTAGGAGTCAGTGGATAAATGGTAGGGACAGGAATACCAAGTACTATCATATTAAAACAATTCAGAGAAGAAAAGAAATAAAATTGTGATGTTGAGGGATGAAGGGGGGAGTGGGTTGAAGAGCAAGACAAACTGAAAGTTATGGTTATGGACTTTCATAAAAATCTGTTTAAGGAAGAAAATGGTAACAGAAATTATATTGGCACATGCACAAAATTCCCCCAGTTGGAAGAAATTGATATAAGAAGAATCGGTGGGCAGAATACAGAGGAGGAAGCGAAGAATCCTCTAAGTTCGATGGGTCCTTTAAAAGCTCCAAGACCGGATGATTTTCCTGCAGCCTTTTATCAACAAGTTTGGAATGTTGTAGGCAGAGATGTAACTAAATTTGTCAGAAAGGCTTTCAAGGATGAAGCCAATATAGCGGAGATGAATAAGACATTATTGGTTCTAATTCCAAAGGTCACTAAACACAGAATTTGTTACTCAATTTAGACCAATTTCATTATGCAATGTGACATACAAGATAGTTACTAAAGTGAATGTTAACCGATTGAAGCCAATCTTGCCTAAAATCATTTCTCCGTTCTAAGTTAGTTTTGTACCACAGAGGAATATACATGACAACATTCTTATTGTTCAGGAACTTATTCACACAATGGGGAGGTTGAGGGGAAGAACTGGTTTTTTCGCTATTAAGATAGATCTTGAGAAGGCGCATGATAGATTGAATTGGGGGTTCATTAACAATGTTTTGGAAGAAATTGGAGTGGAGCAGAACATGTGTAATCTAATTATTAGATGTATCTCAACAGTTAAATCCAATGTGTTGTGGAATGGAAATTGCACTAATTATTTTGAG